>JARPMJ010007255.1:0-20000 GCA_033366665.1 Phoxinus dragarum | reverse complement strand
TCATTATCATGTGATCTACCAGTGTCTCCCGAGGCATCATGGGATAGTAGTGTTCATCATACACTCACTGCAGAAGATCATCATCATCCGGGGAGAGTACTGTGATTTCAGACGCAGCCCATGCTTTCCTGAATCATAAATATGACAAACAGAAATTACGACATACTAAGTCATAATTACATTTAAAAAGTCAAAATTAAGGAAAACTTTAAAATTAGGACTTTCTATTTTATGACTTTTTTGACTTTTCAGATCTCATTAATAATTGATCTAATAAATATTAGACTTAAATAAAATAAAGACTAAGTATGTACATTTAGAATTTTTATTTCATAATTAAGTCTTTATTTTAAGTCTAATATTTATGATATGAAAAGTCGAAAAAGTCATAAAATAGAAAGTCCTAATTTTAAAGATAATTTTAGTTTATTAAAGTTCATTTTAAATAAAAAGTGACTTTTAAAATATAATTATAACTAGTATGTCAATTTCAAATTTATGTATTTAGCATTTTGATTTATTTTTTTCGCATGATTTATTATGTGGCAGAAATGTGCTTCTGAACACACGAGCCTAGAAGAGACTTGCTGAACTGAGATCATAACACGTTTATGAATGAGCTGCACACAAATGATCATAAACATGGATCAAAAAGCACAAAACACCTAAAGTTACTACACACACTCATCAACGTGCTGCCGAAACTATTAATTAAAACCCAGACAATGTGACTGACACACACACACACACACACACACACACCTGTAGAGGACTTTGCACTGTGGACGTCGCAGTGTCTGATCTCAGACCTGTGGATGTCGGTTCTAGACTTCCTTCAGCTGAACTGATTATATATTGTAATATTTCCATAATCCTGACAGTCCTGACTGAACCCACACGAGCGCGCGAAAGACTCATTAACAGCGAGTTGTATTCATTTCTAACACTGATTAACTCGAATCACCTGCAGCTGCAGGTGTGTCAAACTCTCAAGGACATAAAGACAAACACAACCAACACAATAAGAGTGGAAAACTATCTGGAATATAATAATAAAAAAACACTGATAATTCACTACGTCAAGTTTAGCATGTGAATAAACTCACCGTGTCTCTCCTCAGCAGCTGATGTGAGGTAAATCTCTGCGTTTCTTTACTTCAGGTTTTAGTTTGGTCGAGTTTTGGTTTACTTATCTTAGTGTGTGTTATATTAACATGACATTAATTATTTTAAGTTTTAGTTTCATTGAGTTTAATCGAGTTTATCGATGTTTAATTCGTGTCTCGCGTTCGCGTCCGTCCCTGTGCCGCGCGCGTGCACATCTGAGCGTGTGCACGAGGGAAGAGCGAGTCCGGCGGAAAATATTTAATCAAAACGACCAATTCATTTATCAAACTCTTTTTTTTTAACCTACACAATATTTTGTTTTGCACACAAGAAAAATATGATTGAAAAAGACAATCTGATAAAAGAAACGACAAATTTGATTATTAATATTTGTCAAAATATGTACAAGTGAAGTGAATTCTAATCAATCAACACAACGCGTTCCAGTATAAGAGTTTGAAACCCATGCAAGAACTGATCAAATGTATTTATCTGAGCACAATGTACCCTCTCTTGCGCACATAATCAATATAGAGTTATTATTATTATGAGCTGATCTACGCGATACTGTACCAAGTCTGCATTAGTAAACACATTTTGTGGCCACTGTACAGGTCTGAAGACAAAATGCTGAAGTATTTCATAGACACATGCGCGGTACATATGCGGTAATATACATGTCTTTAATGTCATTATTGCAGTTAAATATGACATAAGGGTCTTAATTTAATATAATGAGAAATATCAATGAATGTGCAGCAAATAACAGACGGAAGTCTGCGGTGTCTGTAGAACACTTAAACATGTTTAGCTGTAAACAGTGTGTGTGTGTGTGTGTGTTTGGGTTCAGGAGAGAAAACAGATTCAACTCAAACACTGTAGATACAGGTCTGCTGTGACACACACACTCTCTTTCATTCTCTCTCTCTCTCTCTCTCTCACACACACACACACACACACACACACACACACACACACACACACACACACACACACACACACAGCAGTGTCATGTCGTTAAGCATGTTTTGCTGACGGTGTTCATCTTTGGTCGGCCTTGAAGTGTCTCTGCTTCTGTTCTCATTCTGACCCAAACAAACCCGTCACAACTACACGTCTCTGCCTCGAGTCACTCGCGTCAGTAAACCGGTTCACACACACTAATCTGGTCTCCGCCTCGAGTCACTCGCGTCAGTAAACCGGTTCACACACACTAATCTGGTCTCCGCCTCGAGTCACTCGCGTCAGTAAACCGGTTCACACACACTAATCTGGTCTCTGCCTCGAGTCACTCGCGTCAGTAAACCGGTTCACACACACTAATCTGGTCTCCGCCTCGAGTCACTCGCGTCAGTAAACCGGTTCACACACACTAATCTGGTCTCTGCCTCGAGTCACTCGCGTCAGTAAACCGGTTCACACACACTAATCTGGTCTCCGCCTCGAGTCACTCGCGTCAGTAAAGTGGTTCACACACACTAATCTGGTCTCCGCCTCGAGTCACTCGCGTCAGTAAACCGGTTCACACACACTAATCTGGTCTCCGCCTCGAGTCACTCGCGTCAGTAAACCGGTTCACACACACTAATCTGGTCTCTGCCTCGAGTCACTCGCGTCAGTAAACCGGTTCACACACACTAATCTGGTCTCCGCCTCGAGTCACTTGCGTCAGTAAAGCGGTTCACACACACTAATCTGGTCTCCGCCTCGAGTCACTCGCGTCAGTAAACCGGTTCACACACACTAATCTGGTCTCTGCCTCGAGTCACTCGCGTCAGTAAACCGGTTCACACACACTAATCTGGTCTCTGCCTCGAGTCACTCGCGTCAGTAAACCGGTTCACACACACTAATCTGGTCTCCGCCTCGAGTCACTCGCGTCAGTAAAGCGGTTCACACACACTAATCTGGTCTCCGCCTCGAGTCACTCGCGTCAGTAAACCGGTTCACACACACTAATCTGGTCTCCGCCTCGAGTCACTCGCGTCAGTAAACCGGTTCACACACACTAATCTGGTCTCTGCCTCGAGTCACTCGCGTCAGTAAAGCGGTTCACACACTAATCTGGTCTCCGCCTCGAGTCACTCGCGTCAGTAAACCGGTTCACACACACTAATCTGGTCTCCGCCTCGAGTCACTCGCGTCAGTAAACCGGTTCACACACACTAATCTGGTCTCCGCCTCGAGTCACTCGCGTCAGTAAACCGGTTCACACACACTAATCTGGTCTCTGCCTCGAGTCACTCGCGTCAGTAAAGCGGTTCACACACACTAATCTGGTCTCTGCCTCGAGTCACTCGCGTCAGTAAACCGGTTCACACACACTAATCTGGTCTCCGCCTCGAGTCACTCGCGTCAGTAAACCGGTTCACACACACTAATCTGGTCTCCGCCTCGAGTCACTCGCGTCAGTAAACCGGTTCACACACACTAATCTGGTCTCAGCCTCGAGTCACTCGCGTCAGTAAACCGGTTCACACACACTAATCTGGTCTCCGCCTCGAGTCACTCGCGTCAGTAAAGCGGTTCACACACACTAATCTGGTCTCCGCCTCGAGTCACTCGCGTCAGTAAACCGGTTCACACACACTAATCTGGTCTCTGCCTCGAGTCACTCGCGTCAGTAAACCGGTTCACACACACTAATCTGGTCTCTGCCTCGAGTCACTCGCGTCAGTAAACCGGTTCACACACACTAATCTGGTCTCTGCCTCGAGTCACTCGCGTCAGTAAACCGGTTCACACACACTAATCTGGTCTCCGCCTCGAGTCACTCGCGTCAGTAAACCGGTTCACACACACTAATCTGGTCTCCGCCTCGAGTCACTCGCGTCAGTAAACCGGTTCACACACACTAATCTGGTCTCTCCCTCGAGTCACTCGCGTCAGTAAACCGGTTCACACACACTAATCTGGTCTCCGCCTCGAGTCACTCGCGTCAGTAAACCGGTTCACACACACTAATCTGGTCTCCGCCTCGAGTCACTCGCGTCAGTAAACCGGTTCACACACACTAATCTGGTCTCCGCCTCGAGTCACTCGCGTCAGTAAACCGGTTCACACACACTAATCTGGTCTCCGCCTCGAGTCACTCGCGTCAGTAAACCGGTTCACACACACTAATCTGGTCTCTGCCTCGAGTCACTCGCGTCAGTAAAGCGGTTCACACACACTAATCTGGTCTCTGCCTCGAGTCACTCGCGTCAGTAAACCGGTTCACACACACTAATCTGGTCTCCGCCTCGAGTCACTCGCGTCAGTAAACCGGTTCACACACACTAATCTGGTCTCCGCCTCGAGTCACTCGCGTCAGTAAACCGGTTCACACACACTAATCTGGTCTCAGCCCTCGAGTCACTCGCGTCAGTAAACCGGTTCACACACACTAATCTGGTCTCCGCCTCGAGTCACTCGCGTCAGTAAAGCGGTTCACACACACTAATCTGGTCTCCGCCTCGAGTCACTCGCGTCAGTAAACCGGTTCACACACACTAATCTGGTCTCTGCCTCGAGTCACTCGCGTCAGTAAACCGGTTCACACACACTAATCTGGTCTCTGCCTCGAGTCACTCGCGTCAGTAAACCGGTTCACACACACTTAATCTGGTCTCCGCCTCGAGTCACTCGCGTCAGTAAACCGGTTCACACACACTAATCTGGTCTCCGCCTCGAGTCACTCGCGTCAGTAAACCGGTTCACACACACTAATCTGGTCTCCGCCTCGAGTCACTCGCGTCAGTAAACCGGTTCACACACACTAATCTGGTCTCTGCCTCGAGTCACTCGCGTCAGTAAACCGGTTCACACACACTAATCTGGTCTCCGCCTCGAGTCACTCGCGTCAGTAAACCGGTTCACACACACTAATCTGGTCTCTGCCTCGAGTCACTCGCGTCAGTAAACCGGTTCACACACACTAATCTGGTCTCCGCCTCGAGTCACTCGCGTCAGTAAACCGGTTTCACACACACTAATCTGGTCTCGGCCTCGAGTCACTCGCGTCAGTAAACCGGTTCACACACACTAATCTGGTCTCTGCCTCGAGTCACTCGCGTCAGTAAACCGGTTCACACACACTAATCTGGTCTCTGCCTCGAGTCACTCGCGTCAGTAAACCGGTTCACACACACTAATCTGGTCTCCGCCTCGAGTCACTCGCGTCAGTAAACCGGTTCACACACACTAATCTGGTCTCCGCCTCGAGTCACTCGCGTCAGTAAAACCGGTTCACACACACTAATCTGGTCTCTGCCCTCGAGTCACTCGCGTCAGTAAACCGGTTCACACACACTAATCTGGTCTCTGCCTCGAGTCACTCGCGTCAGTAAACCGGTTCACACACACTAATCTGGTCTCCGCCTCGAGTCACTCGCGTCAGTAAACCGGTTCACACACACTAATCTGGTCTCCGCCTCGAGTCACTCGCGTCAGTAAACCGGTTCACACACACTAATCTGGTCTCCGCCTCGAGTCACTCGCGTCAGTAAACCGGTTCACACACACTAATCTGGTCTCTGCCTCGAGTCACTCGCGTCAGTAAACCGGTTCACACACACTAATCTGGTCTCCGCCTCGAGTCACTCGCGTCAGTAAACCGGTTCACACACACTAATCTGGTCTCCGCCTCGAGTCACTCGCGTCAGTAAACCGGTTCACACACACTAATCTGGTCTCCGCCTCGAGTCACTCGCGTCATTAAACCGGTTCACACACACTAATCTGGTCTCCGCCTCTAGTCACTCGCGTCAGCCCGAAACTGATCGTAGAACAATTGCCAACAGGTCTAAACAAACAGTCCTGTGTGTGTTTCTGTGTGTGTGTGTTCATCAGAGCGATTATATATATATATAAATGAACTAAATTAATAACTATTACAACAGAAATGAGCCATCACTGAGCTAGCTTAAGCTGGACGGAGACACTATTCTCTTCTAGAAACTGTTGCATTATTTTCCTGTTATCTCTGTGAAGCTCCTCTAAACACTCTGTGTTGTAAAAAGCGCTGTATAAATAAATGTGACGACTCGAATGTCATGGAGACAAAGTCAGAGAAAGCTTTTAGTTCTTCGAATCTTATTCGATTTCCTTCTTACTGATACTTTCTGCTGGTGTGTGTTTCCAAAACACAACCCTTAAACCCTAAACAACCCACACCGTATCTACTGTACAAGCGTCTGAAGAAACACACACTCTTTTGACCCTGAGGATCAGTCAGTGTGGAGAGAGAGAGAGAGAGAGAGAGAGAGAGAGAGAGACAGACACACACACACAGAGAGAGACACACACACACACACACAGATCTCCCGGTGCTCATCGCATCTCTTCTGCATAGAGAACAAACACAAAGAGGTTCTCATGGCGACGGCTGTGTGTGTGTGAGGCGTTTGTTCTCGGGTCTCTGCCCCACTTCAGCGGCTCCGCATGAAAGCCCAGCGCCAGAACCAGAACCAGAACTAACGGCTCGAGAACAGAAGCTCGTTCAGAGGGCGGCAGTGAATGCCTCCTCATCGGGGCTCAGGAGATGTGCAAGAAGAAACAAACTTAAAGACTTCAAAATGTATTTTTCAGTTTTTAATAAACCAATCACAAAGCAGGTCTTGGTAAAGGAAGGGTTCAGCAGAGCCGGTCTGAGGATAGAGAACCGTGATTAATATTCCTTCCTTCCATTGGTCAGCGAACATAAACCAGCATTGAGTTTGCCATGTTTGCTGTGTGTGTTTATCAGTGAATAAGCCTAAAGTAAATCAGCTGATGGTATAAAGTGATGGAGTCTCTTCAGAAGCCTTTGATTAGCGGGTTTATCTCAGCGTGTCTTTATGAAGCGTCAGAGTTTCGGCTGAACACACACTCACTGGAGGGACAGAAATATCTCCGATTCATTAAAAACATCTTCATTAGTTCTGGAGACGAACGTCTCATGGGTTTGAGCGACACGAGAGAGGAAATGATGACAGAACTTGTGTTTGATCTGAAGACAAACGCAACATGGCTGTATAAATCCTTCATCCGTGATGATCAGTGTTGACTCTCCAGTGTGAATCTACGACAGAATGACGTTGACCTCGGCTAGCTTCGCAGCGGGGCGTCTGGGTTTGCTCTCGCGCGTGTGGACCCTGGTGTGGTTCTTGAGTTTAGCGGCGCTAGCGAAGGCTTTGGGGACAGTATCCGCAGGCGTAGGGCCGCTGGTCGGAGTGTGTACGCCGGTGTCGTGCTAACTCCGACGAGCTACGGAACCGTCGCGGGCACGCGGCGCAGGAGAACGGCCTCTCGCCGGTGTGTGTGCGCTCGTGCAGCGCTAGCTCTGCGCCGGTGAGGAACGTGCGCTCGCAGTGTGTGCAGGCGTAGGGCCGCTCGCCCGTGTGGATCAGGTGGTGTCGGGTCAGCGCGAAGGCCTTAGCGAACATCTTCCCACAGTAGGCGGCAGGGGAACGGCCGCGCGCCGCTGTGCGCTAGCAGATGCTCCTGGAGCGAGCGCTTGAACTTGAAGGCTTTGCTACACTGCGGGCAGGCGTGCGGGCGCGCGTCGGCGTGGGTCTTGTCGTGTTTGATGAGCTCGCCAAGCGAGAGAAAGCGTTTGCCGCAGTGTGAGCACAGGTAAGGTCTCTCGCCCGTGTGCATGCGCTCGTGACGCCGCAGGATCGAGACCTGCGTGAAGCTCTTGCTACAGTGCGGACACGCAAACGGACGCTCACCGGTGTGTGTGCTCATGTGTTTCTGAAGCCCGGAGCGAAGCCCGAAGCGTTTCCCGCAGAGCGAACACTGATGCGGGCGCTCGCCGGGTGTGCGTTAGCTGGTGCCGCCTCACGTCGCTACGCCGCGTGAAGGTTTTCTCGCACTGCGGGCACTTGAACTGGCAGCGTCTGCGGTGGCTCTGCCGGTGAGCGGATCTCAGGATCAGTGTGTCGAAGCCCTCGCCGCACTGCTCGCAGCGGTAGGTGTGTGTGGCGCTGTGGCTCCGCCGGTGCATAGCGAGCGCGGCGGGATTAGCACTAGCGTCTCCGCAGATGGAGCAGTAGTGCGGCGGCTCGCCCGCGTGGCTTCTTTTGTGGTGCGCCGTTAGCTCGCGCAGGTTAGCGAAGGCGCTCTGGCACTCGCGGCAGGTGAAGCTAGCCTCGCCGTGGATCTTGCGACAGTGTTTGGTCAAGTCCCAGGCGTGCTGGAAGGTCTTCTGGCACTGCGCGCAGTGGAACGGGCGCTCGCCGGTGTGTGTTAGCTGGTGCCGCTGCACGTCTGAGCGCCGCGTGAACTTGCGCCCGCAGGTGGAGCACGCATGACGAGCGCGAGGGTTGTCTGCGGCCGCCGGCTCGGTTCTGCTGGTTCTCCGCGTGCGGGATGGGCCGCTGGAAGCTTCTGGAGCGTCAGCGGCGTCTGTGAGAAACATCAGAGAGACATTCTGACATGGTGATGGACTCAGAGTTAAAGCTGCATTCTAGTGTTGTCAAAAGTACTGACTTCGGTACCAAGTCGATACTGAAATTAAAAAAATGTGAGGCTTTGAGCGGAATCAAAGACCTCTGATTGGCCGTTGTGTTCACGCGCTCATCAGATATGTCTGTGATTGGCTACAATAATCAAGTTGTGTTCTAAATTTGAAGTAGATGTGGAGGTTTTAGGGTAGCTTTCGAATGAAATCCCATTTATGATGATTACTGAAATGTATGTTAAATAACAGTCCCGCTAGAGACGCTTGTTCAAATCATGTTCAACAGTGATTCATCCCAGCGACCTGGTCATGTTCTTGACTGATGGTTGCCTTCTTCACTAGTAGCTCTAGCGGTAAATCATTTTAAACTAGTGAAAGCAGAACTCACCTCTGCAGTCTCGGTGCGGTGCGAGTGCGCTCCTGGAACGAAACACATATTTACATTTAATCATTTAGCAGACGCCTTTATCCTAAGCCACTTACAAACGAGGAGAGCAATAGAAGCAGTGAACTAGCAATAGGACAACAATATGCTAGTGCTATGACCCTTCCCAGTTTAGTCTAACGCTTTATATAGATATAGAAGAGAAGAGAAACTAAAGTGTTAGTATCAGTGGTACTGGTCTCATCATCTGCACGTCACTCACCGCTGCTGCCCGCGGGTCTGCGGCGTGACGGACGCGGCTCGCTCTGGTGTTCTGGCGTCCGTGGACTCTGCAGATTTCCTCGGCCTTCCTCGCCCTCTCCGCACCGGGGGCTTCTGGGTAACGTCAGACACTGGAGCCTGCGGTGTTATGATGTCACTTCCTGCGTCAGGCGTGCGTGTCTGGCGCTCGGGGTTCGGCTGGACGGGTTGGTCCTCCTGTAGACCGTCGTCAGGCGCCGAGGGCTCGGCTCGGGCCTCGTGAGGAGCGTCAGTGAGGAGCGCGGGATCTTCAGTCGGCCCCACAGGAGGATCTTCACTCGCTGAAGGCTCGTCCTCCAGCAGCTCCACCATCTTCATCTCCTCCTCCTCCTCCTCCTCACGGCTGCTCAGCTCCACCATCTTCATCTTCATCTCCTCCTCCTCCTCACGGCTGCTCAGCTCCACCATCTTCATCTCCTCCTCCTCCTCCTCACGGCTGCTCAGCTCCACCATCTTCATCTTCATCTCCTCCTCCTCCTCACGGCTGCTCAGCTCCACCATCTTCATCTTCATCTCCTCCTCACGGCTGCTCAGCTCCACCATCTTCATCTCCTCCTCCTCCTCCTCCTCCTCACGGCTGCTCAGCTCCACCATCTTCATCTTCATCTCCTCCTCCTCCTCCTCACGGCTGCTCAGCTCCACCATCTTCATCTCCTCCTCCTCCTCACGGCTGCTCAGCTCCACCATCTTCATCTCCTCCTCCTCCTCACGGCTGCTCAGCTCCACCATCTTCATCTTCATCTCCTCCTCACGGCTGCTCAGCTCCACCATCTTCATCTTCATCTTCATCTCCTCCTCCTCCTCCTCCTCACGGCTGCTCAGCTCCACCATCTTCATCTCCTCCTCCTCCTCACGGCTGCTCAGCTCCACCATCTTCATCTCCTCCTCCTCCTCATGGCTGCTCAGCTCCACTTCGGTGTAGTCGGTGACGATGATGGAGTCGGGCTGGACGAACAGCACCTGATCCGAGGCCAGATCCGCTCGAGCCGATGGAGGGACGGAGAGCGAAGACATGATGCAGTCGCCGGAGGAGCGGGGAGCAGCGCCTGAGAGAGGACACACACACAACCAGTGATGGGAATAACGCCGTTATAAATAAACCGCGTTCAGTAACGAGTACCGTAAAACCTCAAATAATAGCCGAGTCCCAAATAGACGCCTGGTGTGGCTGCAGGTTTGGATAAATAAAGGCCGGTCTCAAATAGAGGACTGGTCTGTTTTTTAGTTTCGGGTCGTATTTAATCTTCTAAACCCCGTCAGATCGTCTGTGTAAGCCAGTTCTGTGGTGCAGATTGCGCACGCAAGAGAGCCCTGCGCATCTGGCGGGAGCTGCTAACGCTAGCAAGGCAGGCAGAGAGAGTTAGCGGCGCCGGCGCGTCTATGACAACTCGAGGAATCGCACACCGGACGCGCACTTTGTCCGCTTATGGCCAGCAATATTGTTATTTTTAATAAGGACATTATGGAATTAAGATCATGTCTGTACTGTGTTATGATTGTACTGTACAATTAAATACAATCGTTGCTTAGTCTGCAGTCTGAATTCACTTTACCTCAGAGCGTCCGATAACTGAATTGAGAATATTACCTGAAAATCCGATAACATCATCAATTTTCATTCAACCAGCTGATTTCTGTAAATTAATGTAAAACTAATTGTATATTGCAGCACAGGGTGAAGTCTCAGCACTACATTAAAGGCCTGTCTCAAATACAAGCCGGTGCAGTTCGGCGATTTGGGAAAATAAAGGCCGGGCTATTATTTGAAGTTTTACGGTAATCAAACGAATCACTGCTTCCCCGTTACAACGCCATTACCGTTACCGCAAAATATTAGATTTTATTATTATTATTTATTTATGGTACATTTCTTAACTAGGATCATTTATTTTTAGACTTTTGTTGGCCAGTTGTGGTATGTGCAATAAATATAAAAAGTATCTATTGTGTTTTATTGTTGCACTAGTAATTAGTATTAATAATATTTACAATAATATAATGAATTTAATGTGTCTCTCACATTGTCCCACAGCAACATTAAAATAGTGTATATTACTGTACGTTTTATAATAATAATATATTCTATTGAGTGCCCAAACATATTAAAAACATATACATTTCAGAATTTACTAATACATTATAAAAACAAACTGGAGTGAACAATAAAACTTTCTGTGATACAAACCGGTAAGTTTATGTTTACGATAATAAACTAATAGAAGTTTGCAACATTAAGCAGCTTAACGGTACAACTGGAAACTAAAGAATCAAGTTACAGATGATCAAGTCCCGGCGATATAAATAAAGTGCTATGATGACGAAATGGCTCTTATTGCATATTCATCATAAAACCGTTAAAACATATGACTAAAGCACAAATAAAACCGAAGTGTGTTTGCCTGTCTGCCAGCTGTGTGTGTCTGCGCTGAACAGCCGGTGTTGCTGCAGGAGGAGCTGCAGGTCGCTCGGGTCGGAGCACATGCAGTCCTCCAGGCCAGAGGGGGCAGCAGAGAGCCACGACACCGTCTGAAGGAGAGAGAGAGAGAGAGAGAGAGAGAGGTAGAGAGAGAGAGAGAACAAAGGTTCAGTGTATGGATTATTGCAGTGTCTAGATTATTTATGGGTGCACATCATCATTAGTGTTAATAATCTTGAATCAGAATAAGTTCCTCTTGCAGCGTCTCTTCTCTTCTCTGATGATGTGGGCGGAGGAACCTGTCACTCACATGAGATTAGCCAATAGAAAACCACAATCATCCAATCAATTCCCCACAGACACGATCAAGCCCCGCCCACGTGTTCTTGTTCCTGAAGTGCTTCATTCGGATATACGGCACAATAGAGGAGAGGAGACCAGCACTACTTCCCTTTCATGCCGACTTTAAAATACGTTTGAAAGCCTTTCACAAGATTTAATATCTGGTTATAGTTGTATCTATATAGAGTCCTGCACCTTCTTCAAGTCTGGCACAGGAAGCAGTTTCTCCAGGCTGGAGAGCAGATCCCACATCACTTCCTTCAGTGCCGTGTCAAACCCAGCGCCATATTCCACAGGAAACACTTCCTGTGTGAGAGACACAGACAGGATGTTCACACACACACACACACACACACACACACACACACACACACACACACACACACACACACACACACACACACACACACACACACACAGATCAGTGAAGGATGAACCTGATGTGTGTCTAACCTGAAAGAAATAAGCTTTCTCAACCGGGTCTTTCAGCAGCGCCAGAACCAAAGCTTTGAAAGTAGTGACGCAGGTTCTCAAATCAGCATCAGGAGCCTGAACACAAACCACAAAACACCATTATTACTGATCAGAAGAGAGAAAACATGAACTGAATAATAACAGCAGAATCTTTACAGCAGAATTCCTCTCATATCTGATGAAGTTTGTTTCATTGCTTCTGTTTATTACTGTGAAGCTGTTTTGAATCGGTCTGTACTGTATAAAGTTGACTCGACTGTAATAATACAGTTAAACACTGCCTGAAATTAATACATATGCACTTCCTCTACAGGGTTACGGTTAGTGTATAGTATATAAGGTTAGTGTATAGTATATAAGGTTAGTGTATAGTATATAAGGTTAGTCTTGTACCGGCTGTCCAGGCGCCACGTCTGGAAGATGGAGTTTGTCCAGATGAGCCTGAATGTTCCTGAGATCCACCGGACCTCGACACAACTCCAGAACCATCTAAAACACAACAACACACAATCAGACACACAGTCAGTCAGACACAGTCACAGTCAGACACACAGTCACAGTCAGACACACACACAGTCACAGTCAGACACACAGTCACAGTCAGACACACACACAGTCACAGTCAGACACAGTCAGACACACACACAGTCACAGTCAGACACACAGTCACAGTCAGACACACACACAGTCACAGTCAGACACACAGTCAGTCAGACACACACACAGTCACAGTCAGACACACAGTCACAGTCAGACACACACACAGTCACAGTCAGACACACAGTCAGTCAGACACACACACAGTCACAGTCAGACACACAGTCACACACACAGTCACAGTCAGACACACAGTCACAGTCAGACACAGTCACAGTCAGACACACACACAGTCACAGTCAGACACACAGTCACAGTCAGACACACACACAGTCACAGTCAGACACACAGTCAGTCAGACAGACACACAGTCACAGTCAGACACACAGTCACAGTCAGACACACAGTCACAGTCAGACACACAGTCACAGTCAGACACACAGTCACAGTCAGACACACAGTCACAGTCAGACACACACACAGTCACAGTCAGACACACACACAGTCACAGTCAGACACACACAGTCAGACACACAGTCACAGTCAGACATACAGTCACAGTCAGACACACACACAGTCACACACACAGTCACACACACACAGTCACAGTCAGACACACACACAGTCAGACACACAGTCACAGTCAGACACACACACAGTCACAGTCAGACACACACACAGTCACAGTCAGACACACACACAGTCACAGTCAGACACACACACAGTCACAGTCACACACACACACAGTCACAGTCAGAGTCAGACACACAGTCACACACACACACAGTCACAGTCAGACGCACAGTCACAGTCAGACACACACACACAGTCACAGTCAGACACACACACAGTCACAGTCAGACACACACACACAGTCACAGTCAGACGCACAGTCAGACATAGTCACAGTCAGACGCACACACAGTCACAGTCAGACACACACACAGTCACAGTCAGACACACACACAGTCACAGTCAGACACACACACAGTCACAGTCAGACACACACACAGTCACAGTCAGACACACACACAGTCACAGTCAGACACACAGTCACAGTCAGACACACAGTCACAGTTAGACACACAGTCACAGTCAGACACACACAGTCACAGTCAGACGCACAGTCACAGTCAGACACACACACACACACACACAGTCACAGTCAGACACACACACAGTCACAGTCAGACACACACAAAGTCACAGTCAGACACACACACAGTCACAGTCGGACACACACACAGTCACAGTCAGACACACTTTTACAGTCAGACACACAGTCACAGTCAGACACAATCACAGTCAGACACACAGTCACAGTCACACACACACACACACACAGTCACAGTCAGACGCACAGTCACAGTCAGACACACACACACACACACACACAGTCACAGTCAGACACACAGTCACAGTCAGACACACACACACACAGTCACAGTCAGACACACACACAGTCACAGTCACAGTCAGACGCACAGTCAGACATAGTCACAGTCAGACACACACACAGTCACAGTCAGACACACACACAGTCACAGTCAGACACACACAGTCACAGTCAGACACACACACAGTCAGTCAGACACACACACAGTCACAGTCAGACACACACACAGTCAGACACACACACAGTCACAGTCAGACACACAGTCACAGTCAGACACACACACAGTCACAGTCAGACACACACACAGTCAGACACACAGTCACAGTCACAGTCAGACATAGTCACAGTCAGACACACACACACACACACACAGTCACAGTCAGACACACAGTCACAGTCACACACACACACACAGTCACAGTCAGACACACAGTCACAGTCAGACACACACACACACACAGTCACAGTCAGACACACAGTCACAGTCAGACATAGTCACAGTCAGACACACACACACAGTCACAGTCAGACACACACACAGTCACAGTCAGACACACAGTCACAGTCAGACACACAGTCACAGTCAGACACACAGTCACAGTCAGACACACAGTCACAGTCAGACACACACACAGTCACAGTCAGACACACAGTCACAGTCACACACACACACACACACACACACACAGTCACAGTCAGACACACAGTCACAGTCAGACACACACACACACACAGTCACAGTCAGACACACAGTCACAGTCAGACATAGTCACAGTCAGACACACACACACAGTCACAGTCAGACACACACACAGTCACAGTCAGACACACAGTCACAGTCAGACACACAGTCACAGTCAGACACACACACAGTCACAGTCAGACACACAGTCACAGTCAGACACACACACAGTCACAGTCAGACACACAGTCACTGTCAGACACACAGTCAGTCACAGTCAGACACACAGTCACAGTCAGACACACAGTCACAGTCAGACACACAGTCACAGTCAGACACACAGTCACAGTCAGACACACAGTCACAGTCAGACACACAGTCACAGTCAGACACACAGTCACAGTCAGACACACAGTCAGTCACACACACAGTCACACACAGTCACAGTCAGACACACAGTCACAGTCAGACACACAGTCACAGTCAGACACACAGTCAGACACACAGTCAGACACACAGTCAGACACACAGTCACAGTCAGACACACAGTCACAGTCAGACACACAGTCACAGTCAGACACAGTCAGTCACACACACAGTCACACACAAACACAGTCACAGTCAGACACACAGTCACAGTCAGACACACAGTCAGTCACACACACAGTCACACACACAGTCAGTCACACACACAGTCACAGTCAGTCACACACACACACACACACACACACACACTCACAGTCAGAGACAGTCACACACACACACACACACACACACACACTCACAGTCAGAGACAGTCACACACACACACAGTCATAGTCAGAGACAGTCACACACACACACACACACACACTCACAGTCAGAGACAGTCACACACACACACACACACACAGTCATAGTCAGAGACAGTCACACACACACACACACAGTCATAGTCAGAGACAGTCACACACACACACACACACACACACACAGTCATAGTCAGAGACAGTCACACACACACAAACACAGTCATAGTCAGAGACAGTCACACACACAGTCAGTCAGACACACACACAGTCACAGTCAGACACACACACACAGTCACAGTCAGACACACACACAGTCACAGTCAGACACACAGTCACAGTCAGACACACACACAGTCACAGTCAGACACACACACACACACAGTCACAGTCAGACACACACACAGTCACAGTCAGACACACACACACAGTCACAGTCAGACATAGTCACAGTCAGACACACACACACACACACACACACACACACACACAGTCACAGTCAGACACACAGTCACAGTCACACACACACACACACACACACAGTCACAGTCAGACACACAGTCACAGTCAGACACACACACACACACACACACAGTCACAGTCAGACACACACACACACACACACACACACACACAGTCACAGTCAGACACACACACAGTCACAGTCAGACATAGTCACAGTCAGACACACACACACACAGTCACAGTCTGACACACAGTCACAGTCACACACACACACACACACACACACACAGTCACAGTCAGACACACACACACACAGTCACAGTCAGACGCACAGTCACAGTCAGACACACAGTCACAGTCACACACACACACACACACACAGTCACAGTCTGACACACAGTCACAGTCACACACACACACACACACACACAGTCACAGTCAGACACACACACACACACAGTCACAGTCAGACACACAGTCACAGTCAGACACACAGTCAGACACACAGTCAGTCACACACACAGTCACACACACAGTCACACACACACACAGTCACAGTCAGACACACAGTCACAGTCAGACACACAGTCACAGTCAGACACAGTCACAGTCAGATACACAGTCAGTCACACACACAGTCACAGTCAGACACACAGTCAGACACACAGTCAGTCACACACACAGTCACACACACAGTCACACACACACACAGTCACAGTCAGACACACAGTCACAGTCAGACACACAGTCACAGTCAGACACAGTCACAGTCAGATACACAGTCAGTCACACACACAGTCACACACAAACACAGTCACAGTCAGACACACAGTCAGTCACACACACAGTCAGTCACACACACAGTCACAGTCAGAGACACAGTAAGTCACACACAGTCACAGTCAGTCACACACACACACACACAGTCAGAGACAGTCACACACACACACACACACACACACAGTCAGAGACAGTCACACACACACACAGTCATAGTCAGAGACAGTCACACACACACACACACACACAGTCATAGTCAGAGACAGTCACACACACACACACACACACACACACACAGTCATAGTCAGAGACAGTCACACACACACACACACAGTCATAGTCAGAGACAGTCACACACACAGTCAGTCAGACACACACAGTCAGTCAGACACACACAGTCAGTCAGACACACACAGTCAGTCAGACACACACACTCAGTCAGACACACACTCTCAGTCAGACACACACTCTCAGTCAGACACACACTCTCAGTCAGACACACACTCACAGTCAGACACACACTCACAGTCAGACACACACTCACACACTCAGTCACACACAGTCACAGTCAGAGACAGTCACACACACAGTCAGAGACCGTCACACGCACACAGTCAGACAGTCACACAGTCACACACACACACACTCACAGTCAGAGACAGTCACACACACACAGTCACACTCAGTGTCAGACTGACACACACTCAGTGTCAGACTGACACACACTCAGTGTCAGACTGACACACACTCAGTGTCAGACTGACACACACTCAGTGTCAGACTGACACACACTCAGTGTCAGACTGACACACACTCAGTGTCAGACTGACACACACTCAGTGTCAGACTGACACACACTCAGTGTCAGACTGACACACACTCAGTGTCAGACTGACACACACTCAGTGTCAGACTGACACACACTCAGTGTCAGACTGACACACACTCAGTGTCAGACTGACACACACTCAGTGTCAGACTGACACACACTCAGTGTCAGACTGACACACACTCAGTGTCAGACTGACACACACTCAGTGTCAGACTGACACACACTCAGTGTCAGACTGACACACACTCAGTGTCAGACTGACACACACTCAGTGTCAGACTGACACACACTCAGTGTCAGACTGACACACACTCAGTGTCAGACTGACACACACTCAGTGTCAGACTGACACACACTCAGTGTCAGACTGACACACACTCAGTGTCAGACTGACACACACTCAGTGTCAGACTGACACACACTCAGTGTCAGACTGACACACACTCAGTGTCAGACTGACACACACTCAGTGTCAGACTGACACACACTCAGTGTCAGTCTGACACTGAGTGTGTGTCAGTCTGACACTGAGTGTGTGTAATGGAAGAGGTCCCTGCAATTCACTTATTTACAATGTCACTAATAGTCTGCGTGTCACTAGATGCAAAGAGGTCTCTGTATTCCCAACCAGCCAGACTGAATCTCCAAACAGAAGCAATGTAATGTCGTACAGACGCGTGATTAAAGTTCAGTGTGTGTCAGTGTCAGACTGACACACACTCACAGTCAGACTGACACACACTCACAGTCAGACTGACACACACTCACAGTCAGACTGACACACACTCACAGTCAGACTGACACACACTCACAGTCAGACTGACACACACTCAGTGTCAGACTGACACACACTCAGTGTCAGACTGACACACACTCAGTGTCAGACTGACACACACTCACAGTCAGACTGACACACACTCACAGTCAGACTGACACACACTCACAGTCAGACTGACACACACTCACAGTCAGACTGACACACACTCACAGTCAGACTGACACACACTCAGTCAGACTGACACACACTCAGTCAGACTGACACACTCAGTCAGACTGACACACACTCAGTCAGACTGACACACACTCAGTCAGACTGACACACACTCAGTCAGACTGACACACACTCAGTCAGACTGACACACACTCAGTCAGACTGACACACACTCACAGTCAGACTGACACACACTCACAGTCAGACTGACACACACTCACAGTCAGACTGACACACACTCAGTCAGACTGACACACACTCAGTCAGACTGACACACACTCAGTCAGACTGACACACACTCAGTCAGACTGACACACACTCAGTCAGACTGACACACTCAGTCAGACTGACACACACTCAGTCAGACTGACACACACTCAGTCAGACTGACACACACTCAGTCAGACTGACACACACTCAGTCAGACTGACACACACTCAGTCAGACTGACACACACTCACAGTCAGACTGACACACACTCACAGTCAGACTGACACACACTCACAGTCAGACACACACTCACAGTCAGACACACACTCAAAGTCAGACACACACTCACATTCAGACACACACTCACAGTCAGACACACAGTCAGTCAGACACACACTCACAGTCAGTCACACAGTCAGTCAGACACACACTCACAGTCAGACACACACTCAAAGTCAGACACACACTCAAAGTCAGACACACACTCAAAGTCAGACACACACTCACAGTCAGACACACAGTCAGTCAGACACACAGTCACAGTCAGACACACAGTCAGTCAGACACACACTCACAGTCAGTCACACAGTCAGTCAGACACACACTCACAGTCAGACACACAGTCAGTCAGACACACACTCACAGTCAGACACACAGTCAGTCAGACACACACTCACAGTCAGTCACACAGTCAGTCAGACACACACACTGTGACACACTGACCCGCGCTCTCAGGCCCAGCATCAGCTGTGTTCTCCGCCTGTACCCCAGCACCTGCGGCAGCGCCTCCGTCACCATCGACACAAACTCCT
>JARPMJ010007254.1:25000-44564 GCA_033366665.1 Phoxinus dragarum | reverse complement strand
TCTGTGGATCTGTGGAGTTCTGTGGATTTGTGGAGTTCTGTGGTGTTCTGTGGATCTGTGGAGTTCTGTGGATCTGTGGATCTGTGGAGTTCTGTGGATTTGTGGAGTTCTGTGGTGTTCTGTGGATCTGTGGAGTTCTGTGGATCTGTGGATCTGTGGATCTCTGGAGTTCTGTGGAGTTCTGTGGATCTGTGGATCTGTGGAGTTCTGTGGATCTGTGGAGATCTGTGGATCTGTGGAGTTCTGTGGATCTGTGGAGATCTGTGGATCTGTGGAGTTCTGTGGAGTTCTGTGGATCTGTGTATCTGTGGAGTACTGTGGATCTGTGGAGATCTGTGGATCTGTGGAGTTCTGTGGATCTGTGGAAATCTGTGGATCTGTGGATCTGTGGAATTCTATTGATCTGTGGATCTGAGGAGTTCTGTGGAGTTCTGTGGATCTGTGGATCTGTGGAGTTCTGTGGATCTGTGGAGATCTGTGGATCTGTGGAGTTCTGTGGATCTGTGGAAATCTGTGGATCTGTGGAGTTCTGTGGAATTCTGTGGATCTGTGGATCTGTGGAGTTCTGTGGATCTGTGGATCTGTGGATCTGTGGATCTGAGAGTTCTGTGGAGTTCTGTGGATCTGTGGAGTTCTGTGGATCTGTGGAAATCTGTGGATCTGTGGAGTTCTGTGAATCTGTGGAGATATGTTGATCTGTGGATCTGTGGAGTTCTGTGGAGTTCTGTGGATCTGTGGATCTGTGGATCTGTGGATCTGAGGAGTTCTGTTGATCTGTGGATCTGAGGAGTTCTCTTGATTGTGGATCTGTGGATCTGTGGAGTTATGTGGATCTGTGGATCTGTGGAGTTCTGTGGATCTGTGGATCTGTGGATCTGAGGAGTTCTGTGGAGTTCTGTGGATCTGTGGAGTTCTGTGGATCTGTGGAAATCTGTGGATCTGTGGAGTTCTGTGAATCTGTGGAGATATGTTGATCTGTGGATCTGTGGAGTTCTGTGGAGTTCTGGATTGTGGATCTGTGGATCTGTGGATCTGAGGAGTTCTGTTGATCTGTGGATCTGTGGATCTGTGGAGTTATGTGGATCTGTGGATCTGTGGAGTTATGTTATCTGTTGATCTGTTGATCTGTTGATCTGTGGATCTGTGGAGTTCTGTGGATCTGTGGAGATCTGTGGATCTGTGGAGTTCTGTGGATCTGTGGAGATCTGTGGATCTGTGGATCTGTGGAGATCTGTGGATCTGTGGATCTGTGGAGTTATGTGGATCTGTGGATCTGTGGAGTTATGTGGATCTGTGGATCTGTGGATCTGTGGAGTTCTGTTGATCTGTGGATCTGTGGATCTGAGGAGTTCTGTTGATTGTGGATCTGTGGATCTGAGGAGTTCTGTTGATTGTGGATCTGTGGATCTGTGGATCTGTGGAGTTCTGTGGATCTGTGGATCTGTGGATCTGTGGATCTGAGGAGTTCTGTTGATCTGTGGATCTGTGGATCTGAGGAGTTCTGTTGATCTGGGATCTGTGGATCAGTGGAGTTCTGTTGATCTGTGGAGTTTTGTGGATCGGTGGATCTGTGGAGTTCTGTGGATCTGTGGATCTGTGGATCTGTGGATCTGTGGAGTTATGTTATCTGTTGATCTGTTGATCTGTTGATCTGTTGATCTGTGGATCTGTGGAGTTCTGTGGATCTGTGGAGATCTGTGGATCTGTGGAGTTCTGTGGATCTGTGGAGATCTGTGGATCTGTGGATCTGTGGAGTTCTGTGGATCTGTGGATCTGTGGAGTTCTGTGGACCTTTGGAGTTCTGTGGATCTGTGGAGATCTGTGGATCTGTGGATCTGTGGAGTTATGTGGATCTGTGGATCTGTGGAGTTGTGTGGATCTGTGGATCTGTGGATCTGTGGGAGTTCTGTTGATCTGTGGATCTGTGGATCTGAGGAGTTCTGTTGATTGTGGATCTGTGGATCTGAGGAGTTCTGTTGATTGTGGATCTGTGGATCTGTGGATCTGTGGAGTTCTGTGGATCTGTGGATCTGTGGATCTGAGGAGTTCTGTTGATCTGTGGATCTGTGGATCTGAGGAGTTCTGTTGATCTGGGATCTGTGGATCAGTGTGGAGTTCTGTTGATCTGTGGAGTTTTGTGGATCGGTGGATCTGTGGAGTTCTGTGGATCTGTGGATCTGAGGAGTTCTGTGGATCTGAGGAGTTCTGTGGAGATCTGTTGATCTGTTGATCTGTGGATCTGAGGAGTTCTGTTGATCTGTGGATCTGTGGATCTGAGGAGTTCTGTTGATCTGTGGATCTGTGGATCTGTGGAGTTCTGTTGATCTGTGGAGTTCTTTGGATCTGTGGATCTGTGGAGTTCTGTGGATCTGTGGAGTTCTGTGGATCTGAGGAGTTCTGTGGAGATCTGTTGATCTGTTGATCTGTGGATCTGAGGAGTTCTGTTGATCTGTGGATCTGTGGATCTGTGGAGTTCTGTTGATCTGTGGAGTTCTTTGGATCTGTGGATCTGTGGAGTTCTGTGGATCTGTGGATAGGAAAGAACTGGATCAATAACAGAATCCTGGATCTCAAGATGACCGTATGAGTTTAATCTCACTATAATTATATGAAATTAAAGAGTAAAATCTGACTATGACTCTCTGGAATATTAAGATTGAAGTGCACATATTTGCTGGTCCGATTTTAAATTTTGTATGTTGTGTAAAATGTATATTATATGAATTGTGTTTATTTACACTGTAAACATGTTTTTTGTTTCAACTTAAAAAAGCAAGTTACATTGTTACAATTTTGAGTTTGTTGTAATCAAAAAGTAAACAATGAAGAAAAATGGGTTAATAAGCAGAAGCTCAACATAGTGTGTTATCTTCACACATTAGTTATCGAAGTTGGGTTGACAAAAGATAAAAAGTTGTGATAACAAGTCATGAAAATATGTTTTTACAGTGTATCTATGTTTTGCTCAGATGTTATTGGTAATCAATAACTTGTTGTCATATAATTAGTGTATAGCAGTTATATTACACTGCACACTGAATAATTTAGTTAAAATAATTGGCCTATTTAAGAAGAACATATTTCTTCTGTCTCCTGAATTAATGCAGATGAGGTCTTGCTTTTATTTAATATTTGTATATATTTGTTATCTATTTAATTTAATTTTATGTAATGTTTAGTTTAACGTTATGTATTATCTATTTTAATGATTAAAGTAGGTTCATATGTTTTGTAATTTCTGTAAATATAGATTGACACCGTTATGTTCTGATAAATGAGTGGGCCTTTATTGATGTCAGGAGGCGAGTCCCTCCCGGCCGCCGTACTCCTGCCGTAGTGCCGTTCTCCATCATGTGCTGAAGCTCAAAGAAGTGCAACTTTTAAAAGTTATCGCGTTTAGACTTCGCGTTTCCCCGATTCCACTGCGTGCGTCTGGCGTTTTTAAACAAACAAACGCGTTCCTCGTTTGACGCACACATGATATGTACGGCGAGAAACAGTGACGCTGATAGTAGATTACATCCAGGATATTCATTATTTGACATTAATATAATAATATAATAGTATGAGCAGTGCGACTCCTCATGACATCAGGCACCCGGATGTTAATGTGTGTTCCTCAGACTGGATCATGAGCTCTGGTGTGTGAGGAGATCTTCTCTATACTGGTGTGTTCTCGGTGACGCGCGCGCTCCAGCAGGAACGCACAGTTTGGACTGTATGGGGAGGATCTGAACGCGTCGCGTGTCGCGAGGGAAACATCAGTCGCGTTCCCCACATCTGTGCTCGTCGCGTCGCTCTGACTGCAGCTCGGCTCCGCCCGCGGCGCGGGGCGTGTGTCTGTGGGCGGGTCGCGTTGCTGATGTGAGGACGCAGGTGACGCGGCGCTCAGCACCATCGGAAGACGCGCGGTGTCGAGACGCGTTGCGCTCTGACGGATACTGGACATTATTCAGGAGATTCCGGAGAAAACCGCAGGAGTTTGTGGAGAAGAAGAGACGAGACGCGGCGAGAGAATTCCGAAGGTAAAGAGCTGATCGATCAGTGTGTGTGTGTGTGTGTGTGTGTGTGTGTGTGTGTGTGTGTTCGTTCGTTCGTACGTTCATGGGTGTCTCTCATCAGCATCACCAATTTTACAGTCATGAGCCTCAGTCTGATCTCCGATACAAACGCGGACCCGTGTTTTCCAGCTGTGTGTGTGTGTGTGTGTGTTCATCTCTTGTTTCGGATCAGGTCAGGTTTGATCTTATAAAGTGTTTCTGCAATAATGCTGAAGGTTACAGAAGAGAATCGCTGGATGAAGTCACTGGCGAATCTCCGGTGATCAGAGCATCGATGAGTCTCGACACACATTTAACATTATCATTCGCAGTCTCGAGAGAAACAACACCATGTTTCCCTTCACAATCTCTAGACTGTTCCGTGTGACACACACACACACACACACACGTGAAGTAAGTTGTGTGTGTCGTTGTGTTGTCGCGCGCTGTCTGGCCTGTATTAATGATCTGATTTAAATGATCTGAAGATGTTCTGTGTGTGATTTCACATTGAGTTCATGAGTTCATGTGTAGAGGATGTTGTGAGCGCGCGCTCTCCTCCGCTGGGGTGCGATATACGACCTCACTGAGACAACCCGCAGAACACACACACACACACACACACACACACACTCTCTCTCTCTCTCTCTCTCTCTCTCTCTCTCTCTCTCTCTCTCTCTCTCTCTCTCTCTCTCTCTCTCACTCACACACACACACACACACACACACACACACACACACACACACACACACACACGCTCTCTCTCGCTCTCACACACACACACAATTTCTTTACACAAAGAGAGGAGGATGATGACAATGTGTATGATTTGGAATTTAGCTTTTGTGTGTGTGTGTATTTACAGGCTTGTCTTTATTTGCCCCGTTCTAATAAACCTCTTCAGTTCAGGAACCCCTTTGTGAAAATGTACTCATAACAACAGAGGCTTTTGTCTTGCAATTGGGCTCAAATATCTGAAAATGTCCTTGCAAAACCACCGTGTGTGTGTGTGTCATGATACACTCTGGCTTTGTGGTTTATTATGACATGTCATTAGAATGCTAATGATATATTGATGTGTGATTAATCAGTAGAGTATAGATGAGCCTGACTCTGTTCAGAGAAGCGTTCGGGGAGTGCGTGTCCGGTGAGTGCGTGTCCGGAGAGTGCGTGTTCGGGGAGTGCGTGTCCGGGGGAGCGCGTGTTCGGAGAGTGCGTGTCCAGGGTGTGTGTGTTCGGAGAGTGCGTGTCCGGGGAGTGCGTGTCCGGAGAGTGCGTGTTCGGGGAGTGCGTGTTCGGAGAGTGCGTGTCCAGGGAGTGTGAGTCCGGGGAGTGCGTGTTCGGAGAGTGCGTGTCCAGGGAGTGTGAGTCCGGTGAGTGCGTGTCCGGGGAGTGCGTGTCCGGGGAGTGCGTGTTCGGAGAGTGCGTGTCCAGGGAGTGTGAGTCCGGGGAGTGCGTGTTCGGAGAGTGCGTGTTCGGGGAGTGCGTGTCCGGGGAGTGCGTGTCCGGTGAGTGCGTGTCCGGGGAGTGCGTGTCCGGGGAGTGCGTGTTCGGAGAGTGCGTGTCCAGGGAGTGTGAGTCCGGTGAGTGCGTGTCCGGGGAGTGCGTGTCCGGGGAGTGCGTGTTCGGAGAGTGCGTGTCCAGGGAGTGTGAGTCCGGGGAGTGCGTGTTCGGAGAGTGCGTGTTCGGGGAGTGCGTGTCCGGGGAGTGCGTGTCCGGTGAGTGCGTGTCCGGGGAGTGCGTGTCCGGGGAGTGCGTGTCCGGAGAGTGCGTGTCCGGGGAGTGCGTGTCCGGGGAGTGCGTGTCCGGTGAGTGCGTGTCCGGAGAGTGCGTGTCCGGTGAGTGCGTGTCCGGGGAGTGCGTGTCCGGTGAGTGCGTGTCCGGGGAGTGCGTGTTCGGAGAGTGCGTGTTCGGGGAGTGTGAGTCCGGGGAGTGCGTGTTCGGAGAGTGCGTGTTCGGGGAGTGCGTGTCCGGGGAGTGCGTGTCCGGTGAGTGCGTGTCCGGGGAGTGCGTGTCCGGGGAGTGCGTGTCCGGAGAGTGCGTGTCCGCTGAGTGCGTGTTCGGAGAGTGCGTGTCCAGGGAGTGTGAGTCCGGGGAGTGCGTGTTCGGAGAGTGCGTGTCCGGGGAGTGCGTGTTCGGAGAGTGCGTGTCCAGGGTGTGTGTGTTCGGAGAGTGCGTGTCCGGGGAGTGCGTGTCCGGAGAGTGCGTGTTCGGGGAGTGCGTGTTCGGAGAGTGCGTGTCCAGGGAGTGTGAGTCCGGGGAGTGCGTGTTCGGAGAGTGCGTGTCCAGGGAGTGTGAGTCCGGTGAGTGCGTGTCCGGGGAGTGCGTGTCCGGGGAGTGCGTGTTCGGAGAGTGCGTGTCCAGGGAGTGTGAGTCCGGGGAGTGCGTGTTCGGAGAGTGCGTGTTCGGGGAGTGCGTGTCCGGGGAGTGCGTGTCCGGTGAGTGCGTGTCCGGGGAGTGCGTGTCCGGGGAGTGCGTGTCCGGAGAGTGCGTGTCCGGGGAGTGCGTGTCCGGGGAGTGCGTGTCCGGTGAGTGCGTGTCCGGAGAGTGCGTGTCCGGTGAGTGCGTGTCCGGGGAGTGCGTGTCCGGTGAGTGCGTGTCCGGGGAGTGCGTGTTCGGAGAGTGCGTGTTCGGGGAGTGTGAGTCCGGGGAGTGCGTGTTCGGAGAGTGCGTGTTCGGGGAGTGCGTGTCCGGGGAGTGCGTGTCCGGTGAGTGCGTGTCCGGGGAGTGCGTGTCCGGGGAGTGCGTGTCCGGAGAGTGCGTGTCCGGGGAGTGCGTGTCCGGGGAGTGCGTGTCCGGTGAGTGCGTGTCCGGAGAGTGCGTGTCCGGGGAGTGCGTGTCCGGGGAGTGCGTGTCCGGGGAGTGCGTGTCCGGGGAGTGCGTGTCCGGTGAGTGCGTGTCCGGGGAGTGCGTGTCCGGTGAGTGCGTGTCCGGGGAGTGCGTGTCCGGTGAGTGCGTGTCCGGTGAGTGCCTGTCCGGGGAGTGCGTGTTCGGAGAGTGTGAGTGTCCTGTGAGTGTCCTGTGAGTGTTGGCCTAATTTTTATCTTGTTTTCTTTCACCGGTCGTTCTCAGGATCTGTGTGTGTGTTTGTTATATAGTAACTGTATTTGAACAGCACATTGTTTCAAAGCAGCTTTACAGAAAGTGCGTGTATATCTCCCTATACATGAGTGAAGTGAAGAATAGCGAATAGCCGGCCGTGATTAACATGTTCCAGAAGCTTTATCTGTTAGTTTAGTTCCTGTCAGCTCTTTAAAGCGGGAGATGAGCTGAAAAGCTCTTTTTGTCTTTGAACACTGATCCCGATCTCAGCGCTGTGCCGTGATGCTCCAGACGTGACCCCTTCACCTGTGTGACCCGCTGCCGGATCCGATGTAATCCCTCTCCTCTCACAGTCAAGCTGAGATCCTGAGGAAAACAGATCTTAGAGAGAGGAGAAGAGTCTCTGGAACATCATCAGCGCTGATTAGCGGTACGTGCCGCGACTTCAGACGCTGCGGTGACGAGGCTCTTCTCTTCATGTGCTCGCGGACGGCAGATATGAAAGCAAAACATTCTCCCAGAAATGATGAAAATGAATGAGTTCAGCCAGAAATGAATATTCTGCCATTAGTGGCTCACCCTCATGTTGTTTCAAAAGTTCTTTGCCATTAAACACAAAAGAAGAAAACGTGACTCTTTTTGTATTGATGGAAGGACAATGAGGTTCCAGTCTCTCCTCACAGGAATCTCACGAACATGTCGAAACGGATGTTTAAAAGCATTGAATATTATTAAGGCACTAGTAAAAACCTAATGGGGTTCTGATTGCATATTTCTTCTGCAGATGTAGGACGCTCGGTCCGTTCCCAGATGGATTATGGGAGAATAGTTCAAACTTCATTGTATTTACTGATTGTAAACACTTCATAGTATTTACTGATTCATAATCCCGTCTACAAGCTCTGGAGTCTTTGAGGACAAACCGTCCAATAATCATTGATGTATTAAAGCAAATCTGTTGTAGAGACTCAAGTACAACATTGTTTTCTGCAGGATTCCAGGATTCCTGGCATTATTGGAAATGAACTGCTTGCTCATGTTTGCAGAACGAATCAGCGAATGACCTCGACATCAATCCCTTATTCAACCAATATATATATTAGAGAAGAGGCAAGCAATGGGTAGAATGTCAAAATAACTCATTGTTTGAAGTAAATTCTGTGGTCGGGAAAAGATGTCTACGCTTTTAAATCAAGACACGATGGAGTTGTGTATTCCAGGTGTTGGACGATGGAGTTGTGTATTCCAGGTGTTGGACGATGGAGTTGTATATTCCAGGTGTTGGACGATGGAGTTGTGTATTCCAGGTGTTGGACGATGGAGTTGTATATTCCAGGTGTTGGACGATGGAGTTGTGTATTCCAGGTGTTTGACGATGGAGTTGTGTATTCCAGGTGTTGGACGATGGAGTTGTGTATTCCAGGTGTTGGACGATGGAGTTGTGTATTCCAGGTGTTGGACGATGGAGTTGTGTATTCCAGGTGTTGGACGATGGAAATTAAAAATTAAAAATGGAATCTTATCCCTTTTTTCCATTATACTGTATTCATGATATTATGTTGTTCAATTTGTATATGTTTCTGCCATGTAATAGCCGGTGATGCTGAAATATTATTATTAATATCTGTTATAGACGAACATGTTGAACTGGCTGTTCCCTGATGACATTATATCAGGAGGAAATCCAGAAACATGTTCTTTTAAACAAAACCCTTCATTCCTGAAGCATGTCTTATTCGACTGTGCTCGATTCAACTCTTTTTTTTATTCCGATAACCTTATGTAGAAACCAGATAAAGTTTAAGAGCTTTATAGTAAAACCTGATATAGTTTTCCATACATTTTGCTCCCTATGAAAATATCCTGCCGTTAAAGAACAAACAAGCGAACAAGCTGGGCGTTTTAATATGCTAATTTGTTTGAAAAGAGCGAATCCTTGAGAAAATCACACAGGCTTGGAATGATGTGGGGAAACGATGACAGCATGTATACGAGAACGAATACGACAAACGTATATTTTGTCTGCAGGTTTCTGCGGTCCGCGCTGAGCAATTGCTGCTCGAGATTCAGGAGAAACCGAAGCTTTGAATGAAACGGTGAAGAGCTGTGATTTCACTGATGGTAGCCAGAGAACTGGAAGGAGTTTAATTTCAATAATTGTGTCACGGCGGCTCAGGAAGATTGAGCCGAAATAAGCCGGATCTCGTTTCTCTCACTTAAGAGGAATTCCTCATCCAGCTGCACCTCGAGTTGGAAGTGAATTCCTTCCATTTCATTTAAGGAGAATCTTAAAAATCAATCCAGGGTGACCGAGAGAAATGATGTGCAGATCTGTCCGTTCACCGGAGAAGAGGCAGTGAAGTGATTAAGATCGAGTGTTTCTGAGTTAAAGTCTTCATCTCTTCATCTGATGTTCCTCAGAAACACTGAACCTCATTCTGCAGACTGCGTTGGACAAACTTTAATGTAATTTGAGCACTTAGGGGTCATGAAGTGCATTTTCAGATCTGTAGATGATGTTTCTGGAGGTTAGACATATTATTTTATATACTTGTCAAAATAATCATTTTCCATCCTGGTTTCAGAAAGCGCAGAAAACACCTGCAGTGATTGAGCTTCACACCGGATTATTCACACTTTTAATTATTGTTCAAGTCAATTACATTGGAAACCTTTTTTTTTTACTTGAAATTATATATATATATTTGTAATATACAAATATAGGCCTATATGATTCACTTTAATGCTGTAAAACATAAAATGTAATATAATGCAGTGTGATTAAACACACAAGGCTGTATTTTGTACGAAGGAAGATCTTTGTCTATATTTGTGTGTTTTATACTCCTGATTCCTGACTCTCCTGCTTCACTTCCGCTCTGGAAACAGAGACGCTACATGTCCCTTACTTGTGTCACAACATGTGATTGAAATTTGAACTGCACATGAATTATTGCAGTCATGCTACATTATTGTGATTGGATATAATAATAGTAGACAGGTCTACTCAGCGTCTGAAATGACCAGCAGTCGTGCGTCTCGATCAGTGTGATGAAGTGTGTGTCCGACAGAAGGACTTCCTTACGCCTCACTCATCCACGGGTGAACACACACAAACCCTGAGACTTGTATTCATTTATTTGTTAAGTATATTTATTGATTTAGTGATGAGTGTGTTCTACAATACGACACAAATAAATAAACCAAAGGAGTAACCTGCGGCAGTGAGAATGTGCAGAAAGACTAGTTAGTGTGTGTGTGTGTGTGTGTGTGTGTGAGTCTGCAGTGCTGCTGCTGATTCAGCGTTTCTCTTCAGTTCTCTGTGTGTGTGTGTGAATGAGTTATCTGAACCGTTTACCCCACACACACACACACACACACACACACACACACACACACACACACACACACACACACACACACACACACACACACACACACACTCTCTCTCTCTCTCTCTCTCTCTCTCTCTCTCTCTCTCTCTCTCTCTCTCTCTCTCTCTCTCTCTCTCTCTCTCTCTCTCTCTCTCTCTCTCTCTCTCGTACGGAGTGATTGTGGGAAGCGTGCGGGTGAATGAGTGACACCGTGTTTGAGTGAGTGCTTTAGATTCTGTTAGTTAGTAGTCAGTAGTAGGGTTATGTATTGTCCAGTCGTGTGGTGATTATGGGTCCTAACTCAGACAGGTTTGCAATCTTGACTGCCCGACATGGTTGACTCGGTGTCGGTGGAAGATTGCTTGATAGCAATCGGAAATTAAATTGGTGCACAGAATATTGAGTCTGCGTCAAGGATGAATAAGGCTGTTGTTATCTTTCTGAAAGAGTTAACTATGGATCATTTAGTTGAGTGTCAGTGAGAGATCGTTTCAATCCTGTACTGCCGCTGTCTAACCCTATCACAGAAGGGTATTCTTTCAAATGTCCCGCCGTTTATTCCCAACGATATGCTTGAGCGCATTCTTGCGCGTTACGGCAAAAACGTCAGTTTAATGAAGATGATTCCTCTGGGTATAAAAAACCCAGACGTAAAACACATCATGTCTTTCAGAAGGCAGATGTTCATGATGTGGAGCGCTGAATATCAGGATCTGAGTGTTGCAGTGAAGCTGGCAGTGTTAGGGAAGGATTATACTATCTTTATTACTTCCGACACAATGAGATGTTTGGTCTGTGGAGAGCATGGTCACACTAGACAATCGTGTCCCAGAAAGAAGGACGCTGAGCAAGTTAACATGGGCATGAGTCAGTCACTGTTGATGAGCAGGTAGATCACACACACTCCTGATGAAAACTCACAAACTGATCAGCACTAAAGTGAGTGACTGCCGTAATGAAGCTAGGTCGTCTGGTTGTGTGGATAACTGGTGTGGTCCCCATTGTTCCTGATGTATTGAGTGAAAGTGTTGCTGGTGATCGTGTAGAGAAACCGTGCAGAACCTGCTGTTGTGGACAGCGCTTGGGTTTCTGAAGACTCTGGAGAACATTTGATGGATTCACAAATACTAGATAACTTGTCGCATAATGATTCTAGAGATGGTTTGGAAAATGATGGACGCTCTCTTTATGGTTCTAACAGTGAATACGCAGATAGTTGCGGAGACAGCATTGATGCAACCTCTCAGGGAAGATCCACTTCTAAAACAAATGTATCCTACACACCAGGGATAGGTCCTGTACTACACGGTCCTGGAGGGCCACTGTCCTGCAGAGTTCAGCTCCAGCCCTAATCAAACACACCTGAACAAGCCAATCCCTGTCTTCAGGATCACAGATAGATCTATTTCGACCTCACTCAGACCGTCACCACGGTCTTACCTTGAATGACGCCATTCTGCTAGCTCTCCTCGAGACCTAATGTAAACAATGTCAGATGACTGACCCCAAGTGGTTGGTTCGCTATAAAACATCCGGATGAACCGAACACTTCCTCTTTGCCTTTCTCGCCTCTTTAGAGACCGGTTTGGAGAAAATCCGCGTGTATACAATACGCTGTTATTTGGAAAGCTTTACCCATTCAATCCGTCACTGTAGTGCAGGCGCCTGGTGCCCCTGAGGATTGCGGTAAAACATTTTTTTCCCTTTTTCTTCTATATTTCAGGTGAGTGGTTGGTATTATTTACAAATTTACGAATTTGATTCATGTTAATATTTGTTTTGTAGGAATTGTATTCCGACGCTTGTATTCCGACGCTTAAGAAGCGTACGGAGGTGGTGAGTAATTTATTTATTTATTTGCTCAATTATTCACATCAGTTGAAAGGAGGTTTATTTGTTTACCCGCTGATCTGCTGTTCGCAGCTGAGCGGACTCTGTCACCTGTCTTGATCTGTGCGTACGCGCATAGATAGGTGTTAATAAAATAAAATAAAATAAAAAAACCTTGAAAAAAAAAAAGAAATTTAATTATCACACTGACTCCATTGTTCGCAGCGGCTCAGTGAAATTAAGTATATATATTATTTTGATTGTGTATACACACATTTACATATAATTTGGCAAAACTCCTGTGCGCAGGAGTAGAGTATTCATATTTTTGTGAGTTATCCGAGCTACAACTGTACGCAGCTGTCCTACAGTCATGAGTCAACCTCTGTGCCATTATTGTCATGCTACCATGCATCCTCGGGATGGACATCGGGAGTGTCCATCATGTCTGGGTATGGCCCATTTACTGGAGGACATTGAAAAACCATGCCCTGCCGCAGCTGAGTTCTCCCTACAAGAGAGAGTGCAAAGAGCTAGCCTTTTTGAACGGGCAGCTCATGATAGAGGTGCATCAGGATCAGTGGTCGGTGCACGCTCCCTTAAACGGAGAAGGGAACATTCTCCTGTTGAAGTCCATGATGGACCTAGCTGTTCTGATGGAAGAAGGTCAAGGGCTTCAGACCCTCAAGCTGACACCCAGATGCAAATTCTAGCAACTTTACGGGATTTGGCTGGGAAAATGGATGGTTTTAGGCCCCACGATAGGGGGTTAGTTGGACAACAACATGCAGCTCCATCTGTTGTCTCTGAGGACGATATCCCTCCAAATCAGGGAGGAAGAGGTAACATTCCTGACACTATTTCTCTCCATGCTCATGACTCTCTTTTTGGTAGTAATGATCAGGATGTGAGTGAGGAAGATCAAGGAGATGAGTCCAGATCTTCTATTATTGATAGAGACAGTACACAACCTGAAATTCTTAACAGAATTCTTAGCGCTGCAAGAATTTTAGGTTTGGAAACCCAGGCTGAGGCATCAACGACACCAGTGGTGCAAGGAGTGTGGACTGGGGTCTCCCAGTCTCAACCATCTGTTTCGATTCCTGTTTCTGAGGACTATTCACAAATGCTAAGCAAAGCTTGGAATCACCCCAAAGCTGCACCCCAGTTCAATGCTGGTTGCAGACGTTTTGCTAATATACAATATGCTGCAGAAACAGGCATGGGAGGTATGCCAGCGGTGGAGCGTGAAATGGCATCTTTAACGCCTTTGGGTCTAGACCGGGTGACTGATGACCCACGCTGTCCCCGGAAAGAATGTGAGAAGACCGATAACCTAGTGTGTCGAACCTACAACTCAGCCACACGTGCAGCCCGATCTGGTAATGCCTTAGCCATAATTCTGGCTTCTTTACGGAAACTTATAAATCCGGAGGATCAGGACGTTATGGGTTTGGTTGATGCAGCCCTGGTTACGCACGCCCAGCTTACTAGAGACATTGGGGCTTCTATGTCGTCTGCAATCCTTTCTCGTAGACAGATTTGGTTGGCACAGACCTCCCTACCTGATACTATCAGGAAGGAACTGACCTACATGCCCGTCACACCAGGCCGTGTGTTTCATCCAGACTCTCAAACGACACTCGATAGAGCGGAGCAAGCGCGGCGTAGAAGAGAATCAGTGCAACGCACGTTTGGTCCCGCTAAGGCAACTAGACAGTCATATCGAGGCTATCAGCCCCCTCATCATCCCTATTTTAGTCGGCCAGGATCATGGGAGTTCAACAGAAGACAAAATACCCATCCTCAGAGGTTTGATAACAGCCAAAGTGCCAGACAAGTACCACAGCATTCACAAATGGCTCGGTCTCGTACATCAGTTAGAAATGCACCACAAAAGAAGCGAAACCCCAGGGGCTCAGGCCCCTATGGGGGAACTGCGTAGCAATCCTGGAAGAGCCGCCGGAATCTCCTCCCAGCTATGCCTGGACAGCTGGGAGAGAAAAATCTCAGATCGTTGGGTACTCGCTACGATAAAAAGCGGATACAGAATCCAGTTCCGGCGGCGACCGCCTTCGTTTTCAGGGATTCACTTAACTGTGGTCAAAGACTCAGTCCAGGCAAACATTTTATCCAAAGAAATCGCAACCCTTCTTGGGAAGAAGGCAATTACTCAGCTACAACCCAACGAACAGCACACTGGGTTTTATTCGAACTATTTCCTTGTGCCCAAAAAAGATGGTGGTCTCCGACCCATCTTAGACCTAAGACGTCTGAATGCATACATAAAAGTGTTGCCATTCAAGATGCTGACCACCGCCCAAATCTTGGAGGTTATAGAGCCAAACGAGTGGTTTACAACACTAGACCTCAAAGATGCATACTTTCATGTGCCCATTCATCCAGATCACAGGAAGTTCCTTCGCTTTGCTTTTCAAGGCCAAGCATATCAATTCGAGGTCCTTCCATTTGGCCTTTCCCTCTCTCCCCGTGTATTTACCAGGGTGGTGTCAGCCGCTCTTTACCCTCTTCAGGCTGTGGGTATAAAGATCCTCCCATACCTGGACGACTGGTTGATCTGTGCACCAAGCCGTCACCAGGTTTTAAGAGATACAGAGGCTGTTATCAACCATATACAAGAGCTTGGGTTCCGCATGAATCACGAAAAGAGCAATGTCGAACCACGGCAAGAAACCGTATTTGTCGGGTTAGTTTTGAACACCTTAACAATGACAGCATCTCTATCTCCACAGAGGGTAGCAAGGTTATCTGCCCTGGCACAATCCTTCCGCTTAGGCAAGCGGATGGAGTTGGCACAATTCCAAAGATTACTGGGGATGATATCGGCAGCAATAAAGGTAGTGCCTCTGGGATTGCTCAAAGCACGACCACTGCAATGGTGGATCAACAAATTTCAACTCCACCCCAAATTACACAGGTGAGTGAAGTTGAAGGTCACGCAGAAATGTGTTCAGGCTCTGCGTCCTTGGATAAGGAGCAGCAGGTTGAATCAAGGTGTTCCGCTGGGGAATATACCAGCGAGGAGAATGGTGGTGACAACCGATGCTTCTCTGACAGGATGGGGGGCTGTCTGGCAAGGAAGATCAGTCAGAGGCTCATGGATGTTCCCCTGGACCATGGAACACATCAATGTGCTGGAGCTCAGAGCAATCTATCTGTCTTTGAGACACTTGATTCCGTTCCTACAGGACAAGCATGTCCTTGTAAGAACAGACAATATGTCGGCAGTTTATTACATCAATCACCAAGGAGGCACCAGGTCATTGCGCTGCCTCCAGGAAACCAGGAGACTTCTGTTTTGGGCCCACCCGAGACTTGCCTCTCTCAGGGCAGTCTACATACCCGTAGACCGATCTCCTCTCCCGAACTGGACCTCTCCCGGGGGAATGGCGATTACACCCGGAGGTGGTGCATCTGATTTGGACCCGTTTTGGAAGAGCCCACACCGACCTGTTTGCATCAGCCGAGACAACCCATTGCAAGATGTGGTTCTCTCTGAGCGGCCAAGGGGGGCCTTTGGGACTGGATGCACTGTCTCACGAGTGGCCGGGAGGTTTATTGTACGCTTTTCCTCCCCTACCATTGATTCCTCATGTGCTCAAACGGGTGGATCTGGGACATTGCAGGATCTTACTGATTGCCCCGAAATGGCCAAAGAGACATTGGTTCCCACTTCTCCTACGTCTGGTACAGGGCCATCCGTGGCCACTACCAATCAGAGCAGACCTTCTCTCTCAAGTGGAGGGACAGATCTGGCACCCGAGCCCAGCCACGTTACAACTCTGGGTTTGGCCCCTACTGAGCCCCTCTCTTATCAGCTAGAGGAGGCAGTAAGGAAAACCATAAAAAATGCTAAAGCGCCTTCCACTTGGGATAACTACTCGAGCAAGTGGCGTGTGTTCTCTAACTGGTGTCAGGACAAAAATTTAGACCCTACAAATTGTGGTCTTGATTCTATTTTATGCTTTCTTCAGTCACTTCTAGACTCAGGAAGAAAAGTCAACACAATAAGAGTTTATGTGGCAGCTATTTCTCATTTCCACAGTATTGTGGAAGGTTTATCAGTTGGTAAACACATGTTGGTTACTCAATTTCTCAAAGGTGCACGTCGCCTCTATCCAGAGAAAAGGCTGAGATCACCATCCTGGGATCTTCCCATGGTTCTACAGTCATTGACTAGAGCCCCATTTGAACCATTGGCCCAAGCGGATCTTAAATCACTGACGTGGAAAACAGTGTTCCTTCTTGCTATCTGTTCAGCAAAGAGAGTGGGTGAGTTACATTCTTTAACAGTAGATAAAGACTGTCTGAGATGGAAAGCAAACTATTCAGGGGTCTCTCTTTGGCCGAACCCGGCTTTCCTGCCTAAAGTTCTTAATACTTGCACGATCAATCAAGTAATCGAACTTGCAGCGTTTCAACCTGATCCTGATCTCTCTTCTACAGAACTTGATCTTGCTACCTTATGTCCAGTTCGAGCACTTCGCACATACATTGAGCGGACACAGTCGTTACGACATTTACACACTCAGTTGTTTTTGTGTTTTGATAAGAAAAGTGTCGGAAAACCAGCCTCGAAACAGCGCCTATCACATTGGATAGTAGACACTATTGCACACACATACTCCAGTCAGAGCTTACCAGTCCCAGGGAACCTGGTAGCTCATTCTACCAGGAGTCTGGCCACATCCTGGGCAGCACTGAAAGGGGTGGCACTAACGGACATATGTGCAGCGGCATCATGGAGCTCACCTTGTACCTTTGCCCGGTATTACAGGGTCAATGTGGCGGACCCAGTTACGCTTGGGTCCACAATTCTGCTCTCGGCCGCTAAGCAGGGATGTGAAGAAGGAGAGGCTTACATTCCCTCGTGACCTTGATGGCACTAGTCATCCAAGGTAAGACCGTGGTGACGGTCTGAGTGAGGTCGAAATAGATCGTAAGTTATGACTATAACTATGGATCTATGAGACCGAATGATGACCGTCACCATTTCTTGTCACTCGGGATGAACTGAGGCGTTCCAGGCAAGAGGAAGTGTTCGGTTCATCCGGATGTTTTATAGCGAACCAACCACTTGGGGTCAGTCATCTGACATTGTTTACATTAGGTCTCGAGGAGAGCTAGCAGAATGGCGTCATTCAAGGTAAGACCGTGGTGACGGTCATCATTCGGTCTCATAGAGCCATAGTTATAGTCATAACTTACGATACGGGCAGCTGAGCGGTCTCAGGACTGAAGCTGAGCTCTGCAGGACCGAAGATGCCTATCCCTGAACTACACGGTTGAACAGTTGAATCATTTTCTTGATTCTACAAAAAAATCAACGGAGACCAAAAGTGTAAATGTTTTTTCCAAGTCTTTGGCTTTTCAATGAATCATCCGCCATTGCCATGAGAAAAGCTACTTTAGAAGAACTTGATCAACCAACGTTATCGACTTAAGAAATTCATGTGTGATGTAAGAAAAAGAATGAATGTCGGATTTTACGAGTGGATATTACTTTAGGAGATTCAAATTTTTCTTTTTTTAATGTTTATGCACCAAATATAGGAAATAAACGTATATGTTTTTTTGAACAACTCTCTGAAGCTGTATCAGAACGCTCCCGGGCTAAGATTATTGTGTTGGTGATTCTAACTGGACTGTAGATCAAGCTGTGGATAGGAATCACGAGGAACCTCATGTTTGTTCGGCACTGAGGTCTTTAACTAATCATCATAGTTTGACTGATTTATGGAGAGACAGCATTCTGGATATCCAGATTTAACCCCTGTAAAACCTACAGCATATGCTGATGATGTCACTGTTGTTGTACGCAATGTTGATGATGTACACACAACTAAACAACTTGCTTAAATCTCTTTAAAAAAGCACATCTGCACATATAAACTGGGAGAAACGTACACCATTATTGATGTGAGAATGGAGAGACATCGGACTCCTCAACAGTGTCAGTGGACTCGAGATGGTTTACTCCGGGACTCTGACCGAGTGATGTTCTTCCTCAGCTCTCGTACAGAGGAAGAGTTTTGATCATTAACAATCTGCCAGCTTCAATGCTGTGGCATAGACTCACAGGTTTGAACCCTCCTAAATATTTCTTCATAAAAATACAGAAGGCATTTGTTGACTTTTTCTGGAACGGTCATCACTGGCTTCCACCTGGAGTTCTCTATCTGCTGGTAGCAGAAGGACAAGGCCTCGTTCATGTGGAGATGAAGCCAATGAGACCGCAAACATTGAAAACGACACTTTATTGGACGGAGAGAGTGTCTTGGATACCATTCAGTCTCATTTAGCTTCAAAATATGACCGATGTAAAGCTGGACAGACAGTTGTTTCTCATTGAAAAGTCCTATGATCCAGAAACTCGGTTGTCTTATGTTGACTTTTATACATCAGTGCTGAAAGTATGGGGAATGTTGGAGATTATAAGAGATGACAATGAACATTACGGTATTCTTGGGGCCTTTGTTTTTTAATCCATTGTTTAAAATACAATCGCATGTTTTGATTTCATTTATTGCAATGTCTAAGGCAGGGATAATAAGAATGATTGATTTGCACAATGGTCAATGGACAAGTGTACAGACTCTTGCTGATCAAGTTGGTCTCAGATCAGTAAGGACTTTGAGGGTTTTATAAATAGTCTTAAAGCCTCTTTTCCTTCGGGATTCTTGTCCTTCTGAAATGTCTATTTACAACGATGTAGAGCCTCAGACGTGTCCTGTTTTAAAAGCTAATCCCAAACGATTGGAAATTAATGTAAGTGATCAGGTTCTCTTGATGGGTTATGAAGCTTTGGATTTTCAATCCCGTGGAAAACAGATTTTGTATCAGACGTGTGCAAAAGATGCTAACTGTAAGCTATTAAGGGAAGAGTTGATAGTGAACGGAGGATTTCTCTTTCCCTGAGGAAGTTACTCCTTCCTGGAGACTTTTATATACGCCTCCGATACACAAGAGAAGTGGGGATCTTCAGCGGAGATCATTCACGGTGTTGTGGCCACTCATCATTTTGTTTCCAGGTTTAATTGGTTGGTTTCATCAACATAACCATTTTGTAACGATACTGATAATGTTTTTCATTTATTTTGTGATAGTTTTCGTTTAGTGCCTTTGCTCGTGTTGCTGGATGGAATGATGTCTAAACTTGGGTTTTTATTCAACAAGACCTTGTTCATTTTTGGAAATAGGGTTAGACGGTCTTGGCAAAGGGAGTGTAAGCTTGCCAGTTTTTTGTTGGGACAAGC
>JARPMJ010007254.1:7500-20000 GCA_033366665.1 Phoxinus dragarum | reverse complement strand
AGCATCTCCAGTGTGTGTGTGTGTGTGTGTGTGTGTGTGTGGATCTGAGCATCTCCAGTGTGTGTGTGTGTGTGGATCTGAGCATCTCCAGTGTGTGTGTGTGTGTGTGTGTGTGTGGATCTGAGCATCTCCAGTGTGTGTGTGTGTGTGTGTGTGGATCTGAGCATCTCCAGTGTGTGTGTGTGTGTGTGTGTGTGGATCTGAGCATCTCCAGTGTGTGTGTGTGTGTGTGGATCTGAGCATCTCCAGTGTGTGTGTGTGTGTGTGTGGATCTGAGCATCTCCAGTGTGTGTTAGCTGTGTTGGTCTTGGCTCTCCTCTACACTGGTCTGGTTGTGCTGCTGATCCTGTAGGAGGGTTAGGTTAACTCGACTCGCTGACTGTCTTTGTTCAGAGACTCGTCTTCGTTTGTCTCGTCGGCTCTCAGATTACTGCTTGTTCTTTTTTTGTAATTAACATCTATGACTCCATCTCCAGTGTACACTTAATTATAAGTATTAGCAGGAGTAATTATAATTATTATTTTTTTGCACATGGATAGATTTAACGGCATGCTAGTCAACCACCCTTTCCAGCGTTTCCTGTGACCTCTTTTGCTTGCTAATTTCCTGTCATTGCCTTCTTGGCTTTGCTGATGTATTACCCACAGTTCATTGCACTCTGAGCCTCTGGTGTCATTTTAATGACCAAAAAACTCATTTACCAAAATTGACCAGCAGAAATCTTGAGAAATTAGGTTTTACCCACTGACTGTGTGTGTGTGTGTGTGTGTGTGTGTGTGTGTGTGTGTGTGTGTGTGTGGCCAGCAAGTAAAGTACACATATGAATCAATATTCCATTTCAATATTCAGATCTGCAGAAGTGCGCTGTGTAATGTGGGCTGATACTCAGCCGTCTGTTCTGGCAGACACTCGTACTCATCGATTGATTTGTGTTTCACGTTTGAGCCGCTTTACAGAGGATAACTTTCTGATTCCTTAAAAACACCCAAGGGACGTGACACGAGCCGACTGAACTGATCTTCCAGTGATGCTCTAGCTTTATATTAATGTATGAAATGAATATGCTTCTGTATTCTCAGCTCTTCTCGTGTGATTGCCTCCTCAGGATGAATCGTTTGTTCCGTTCTATACGTTTCTTTTCATAAACGTATTCTTTCCTAAACGTTTTGCTAAATGAATTAATCTACATGTTAAAGTGTTTTAAAAACAAAATGGATTTCCTGACAAATTAGAAGTTTTTGCATAATTTATGAAATTTGTATAAAAAATCATAATAAAACATAAAATCAGATAATTGTCATGTTGTCGGCCAATGAAACTCAAGAGGGTCAATGGAGGTTTTGGCTGTCGAACTCTTCTTTGGTTTGGATTCACTGATCTGTGGCTTTAGTCTTTTATTTCGATATTTGGCCCAGGTGACGTGATGATGCGTTCATGTACATCTTTAGGTAATCAATAGAAAAGATGTGTCCTGTAACTCTTCTGCTTCTATTCTGCTGCTTTTGTCGCTCTGCAGTTTGCCTTTGGAAAGCTCTAGCAACATTGTATAACATCATTGTTTGGAATTTCCCAGTTTGTTTATTTAGCGTGCAGGGCAACCATCCATAAGAGCATTACAATAATATTGCCTTGAGGTCATGAACACATGTACTAACTATTTCTGCAAGAGTCAATGAGAGCATATGTCGTAATTTAGATATATTAATAAGATGGAAGAAAGCGGTTTTACAGATACTAGACACGTGACTTTCAAATGAAAGATTGGTATCAAAGAGCACACCCAGGTTCCTAAACGACGACGAAGACTTAACAGAGCATCATCAAGTGTTAGACAGTACTCTAGGTTATTACGTGTGGAGGTTTTTGGTCCAATAATTAGAATCTCTGTTTTTTTCTGAATTTAGTAGTAGGGAAATTACTAGGTCATCCAATTTTTTATATCAGCTATGCATTCCGTTAATTTTGTGAATTGGTAGGTTTCGTTAGGTTTTGAAGAAATATACAGCTGAGTATCGTCGGGCATAACAGTGAAAGCTTATATTATTGTTTCCTAATGATATCTCCTAATGGTAGCATGTACAGAGTGAACAGCAGCGGTCCTAGTACTGAGCCTTGTGGTATGCCATACTGAACTTGTGATCGATAAGACATCTCTTCATTTACTGCTACAAACTGATAATGGTCAGATAAGTATGATTTAAACCATGCTAGTGCAATTCCACTAATGCAACATAATGTTCGAGTCTATTTAAAAGGATGTTGTGGTCAGTGGTGTCAAATGCAGCACTAAGATCAAGTAATACTAATAGAGAGATACAACCACGATCGGATGATAAGAGCAAATAATTTGTGACTCTAACGAGAGCTGTCTCGGTACTATGGTACGGTCTAAATCCGGACTGAAAATCCTCGCAGATATCTTTTCTTTCTAGAAAGGAACACAGTTGTGAGGATACTGCTTTTTCTAGGTTATAATTTTGTCAATCTTGCAAGTACAGAAGTTCATAAAGTCATTACCGCTGTGCTGTTTAGAAATGTCTGCAGTTGAAGCTTTATTTCTTGTTAATTTAGCCACTGTATCAAATAAATACCTAGGGTTGTTTTTGTTTTCTAAGAAGGTTGAAAAAAATAAAAAGGCTTTTCTTCGACTTACCCTCTAAATTCCTATGGAAGCAGTGTACTTACTTAGGGTGTACTTACTTAGTTTGTCACACATGGCTTGTCCCCTTTTGACCTAGTTTTTGTTAAATAAATAAATACAGGTACGGGTTAAACGGAAAGTAGTTGATCCGTACGGATCAGGGCCCAATGTTAAACTACGATAAAACCTGTTGGAAAGCATCTTTTGCAGCGATTTTTGCCGAAAATTCTCGGATCAGCAGCATGTGCCCAAATTTCAATCTTAACCGTTCTATTTCATGAGAAACGATCTGAAAACAGGGCTTTACGTGTAAAATACCCAACTTGTCCTTTAAACAACAAAGCACAGCTTTAACAAAGATTAATAGTTCATTTATTTAATGAAAACTATAATGTTATTTTACATTTAGGCCTAATTATAACACGTCTTTACATGAAATAAATACTATGTTAGACCTTACTTTATTTCTAACTTTGCCATTGTATTTATGCCTGCAATTAATGTATTTGTTCTTATTATTTTTACTGACTGTTGCCTTTAATAAAGTTTGAACTTTATTAGTTAGGCAAGTAGTTGTTTGCTGTGGTCTCTCTAAGTACTTAAAGTGAACGGTAAGTAATACTTGGAAAGCAAAGTGACCCCCCTCCACCTTCCCCCCCCAAAATATATTTTCTTCTTGTTGATCCGAAAAATTACTCGGTATAATATGCCATGTGTTGTTGTTCATCTGAGGTTGTATTTACCTACTTAAGACCTGCTATCAACCAGATGATTTTTTAAAATTATGTCCTGATACAAAAAAACATAGAATTCAAAAGGGTGTCCTCTTCCCCCCCACATGACTGTATCGCTTTATGTGAGTATATGTGGGCAGAGTTATACATGTAGTAGTTAGATGAATCTAATACTGGTGATATTGAGGATTATGAATCTATAAAGGTTTCATTAGATGTGATCTGGCCTCTGTTGATGTGCTTGGGGTTTGATCACGAATGCAGTGTTAAATGTGAGATTTCTTGGGAACGTTTATCAAATGAGTAAATGACTCTGATGGAAACCTTTGGCTGCTCAAGGTGTTTTTCTGCCAGGAAGCTTTTCACAGATGGACTGAAGCTAATTAAAATGGAATAATGTCCAATTTGATGTAGTTTTTTTTTGTTGGCAGGAGTCTTTGGTGTCCATCTTTCATTCAGAGAGAATCACTTGCGCTCGCAATCTTCAGTCCTGATGAGCTCAACATGTTTCCACTGTCGGGCTAGCGTGCTAGTGCGTGCCAGGCTAGTCGCGTTTCAACTGTCACTTCATCGGGGCTTGATCGGGCCTCGGGGGCGAACCGCCAGGGGTTTTTGGCCTGCCGAATACCTTGGTCCAAAGTGGGCCAACTGGGGCTTGAAGCAGGAGACGGTCAACGCCAACTCATTTCCCATGTTATTATATCAGGCTACCTGCTAACTTCAACATTTAAGATATTTGAAACAATTATCCGCTCAGAACTCTCTTTCAGATACCAGCGAGTGCTTGAAATAACGTCCTTGCAATCTGACTGGATTCTGATCACTGAAGCAGAATATATTTCTATGGCATGGGAAAGGCTACTTATGCTAATCAGTGCGGTAATAAATACACATGTTAAATAACTTAGACAAATAATATATGATTATAATGGTGTATTTATTTGGTTTCATGTTTTATCTGTCTCTTCCCTGTGCCATTGTTGATCTGGGACTAATGCATCCGCACACACTCCGGTTCACTGCTATAACTCATAACTCTATAACCTCTGTTTGCTCTGGCTGTATATACAGTACAGTGAGACGGAGAGATCGCTCAAACCTCCGCAGATCGCAATCATTGCATTATTTTGTGGAAAATTAATAGAAATGCTCAGAAATGTGACTAAAACATATGATGTTTTATCAATATTTTTCAAATTATGTAATCCTTTGGACTTAAAAGCCTTAATAGAGTTGATTTGTACATTCCTGTGATCTTCAGTAAATGGACGCAAGTGTAACTGAATAGGTATGTGTCATTACACATTCTCTTTTTGTGTGAAATGGTAAAAAATCAGTTTGATTCAGCATGATTGATGTGCACTCCTGACACAGATTAATAAATTAATGTCACTGTAAAAAATGTTTATTGTTAAACATTGGTGAAATATTTATGCTGGGATCTTAAGTCATTAAGTAAAGACCAATCATTGGCTTCTGTTATACTCATTTTGCGATCTGGCTAGTTTCAGTCAGCTGGGGTTTTTGTGACGGCTTGTTTTATAGCGTCTCTGCGGAGCTACTGACCCAACAGTGGAAACACAGCTGGAGTTTGGGCTCGGTGCTTTTAGGTCCTGTTGGCCCTGACTCACACTGACCCACCAGTGGAAAACACAGCTGGAGTTTGGACTCGGTGCTTTAGGTCCTGTTGGCCCCTGACTCACACTGACCCAACAGTGGAAACACAGCTGGAGTTTGGACTCGGTGCTTTAGGTCCTGTTGGCCCTGACTCACACTGACCCAACAGTGGAAACACAGCTGGAGTTTGGACTCTGTGCTTTAGGTCCTGTTAGCCCTGACTCACACTGACCCAACAGTGGAAACACAGCTGGAGTTTGGGCTCGGTGCTTTAGGTCCTGTTGGCCCTGACTCACACTGACCCAACAGTGGAAACACAGCTGGAGTTTGGGCTCGGTGCTTTAGGTCCTGTTAGCCCTGACTCACACTGACCCAACAGTGGAAACACAGCTGGAGTTTGGACTCGGTGCTTTAGGTCCTGTTGGCCCTGACTCACACTGACCCCACCAGTGGAAACACAGCTGGAGTTTGGACTCGGTGCTTTAGGTCCTGTTAGCCCCTGACTCACACTGACCCTCCAGTGGAAACACAGCTGGAGTTTGGACTCGGTGCTTTAGGTCCTGTTGGCCCTGACTCACACTGACCCAACAGTGGAAACACAGCTGGAGTTTGGGCTCGGTGCTTTAGGTCCTGTTGGCCCTGACTCACACTGACCCCAACAGTGGAAACACAGCTGGGAAGTTGGACTCGGTGCTTTAGGTCCTGTTAGCCCTGACTCGCACTGACCCACAGTGGAAACACAGCTAGAGTTTGGACTCGGTGCTTTAGGTCCTGTTAGCCCTGACTCACACTGACCCAACAGTGGAAACACAGCTGGAGTTTGGGCTCGGTGCTTTAGGTCCTGTTGGCCCTGACTCACACTGACCCAACAGTGGAAACACAGCTGGAGTTTGGGCTCGGTGCTTTAGGTCCTGTTAGCCCTGACTCACACTGACCCAACAGTGGAAACACAGCTGGAGTTTGGGCTCGGTGCTTTAGGTCCTGTTAGCCCTGACTCACACTGGCCCAACAGTGGAAACACAGCTGGAGTTTGGGCTCGGTGCTTTAGGTCCTGTTAGCCCTGACTCACACTGGCCCAACAGTGGAAACACAGCTGGAGTTTGGGCTCGGTGCTTTAGGTCCTGTTGGCCCTGACTCACACTGGCCCAACAGTGGAAACACAGCTGGAGTTTGGGCTCGGTGCTTTAGGTCCTGTTAGCCCTGACTCACACTGACCCACCAGTGGAAACACAGCTGGAAGTTGGACTCGGTGCTTTAGGTCCTGTTAGCCCTGACTCACACTGACCCACCAGTGGAAACACTGCTGGAGTTTGGGCTCGGTGCTTTAGGTCCTGTTAGCCCTGACTCACACTGACCCAACAGTGGAAACACAGCTGGAGTTTGGGCTCGGTGCTTTAGGTCCTGTTGGCCCTGACTCACACTGACCCAACAGTGGAAACACAGCTGGAGTTTGGACTCGGTGCTTTAGGTCCTGTTAGCCCTGACTCACACTGGCCCAACAGTGGAAACACAGCTTGAAGTTGGACTCGGTGCTTTAGGTCCTGTTAGCCCTGACTCACACTGGCCCAACAGTGGAAACACAGCTGGAGTTTGGACTCGGTGCTTTAGGTCCTGTTAGCCCTGACTCACACTGACCCAACAGTGGAAACACAGCTGGAAGTTGGACTCGGTGCTTTAGGTCCTGTTAGCCCTGACTCACACTGACCCAACAGTGGAAACACAGCTGGAGTTTGGACTCGGTGCTTTAGGTCCTGTTGGCCCTGACTCACACTGACCCACCAGTGGAAACACAGCTGGAGTTTGGACTCAGTGCTTTAGGTCCTGTTGGCCCTGACTCACACTGACCCAACAGTGGAAAACACAGCTGGAGTTTGGACTCGGTGCTTTAGGTCCTGTTAGCCCTGACTCACACTGACCCAACAGTGGAAACACAGCTGGAGTTTGGGCTCGGTGCTTTAGGTCCTGTTGGCCCTGACTCACACTGACCCAACAGTGGAAACACAGCTGGAGTTTGGGCTCGGTGCTTTAGGTCCTGTTAGCCCTGACTCACACTGACCCAACAGTGGAAACACAGCTGGAGTTTGGACTCGGTGCTTTAGGTCCTGTTGGCCCTGACTCACACTGACCCAACAGTGGAAACACAGCTGGAGTTTGGGCTCGGTGCTTTAGGTCCTGTTAGCCCTGACTCACACTGACCCAACAGTGGAAACACAGCTGGAGTTTGGGCTCGGTGCTTTAGGTCCTGTTAGCCCTGACTCACACTGGCCCAACAGTGGAAACACAGCTGGAGTTTGGACTCGGTGCTTTAGGTCCTGTTGGCCCTGACTCACACTGACCCAACAGTGGAAACACAGCTGGAGTTTGGGCTCGGTGCTTTAGGTCCTGTTAGCCCTGACTCACACTGGCCCAACAGTGGAAAACACAGCTGGAGTTTGGACTCGGTGCTTTAGGTCCTGTTAGCCCTGACTCACACTGGCCCAACAGTGGAAACACAGCTGGAGTTTGGGCTCGGTGCTTTAGGTCCTGTTGGCCCTGACTCACACTGGCCCAACAGTGGAAACACAGCTGGAGTTTGGACTCGGTGCTTTAGGTCCTGTTGGCCCTGACTCACACTGACCCAACAGTGGAAACACAGCTGGAGTTTGGGGCTCGGTGCTTTAGGTCCTGTTAGCCCTGACTCACACTGACCCAACAGTGGAAACACAGCTGGAGTTTGGGCTCGGTGCTTTAGGTCCTGTTGGCCCTGACTCACACTGGCCCCAACAGTGGAAACACAGCTGGAGTTTGGGCTCGGTGCTTTAGGTCCTGTTGGCCCTGACTCACACTGGCCCAACAGTGGAAACACAGCTGGAGTTTGGGCTCGGTGCTTTAGGTCCTGTTAGCCCTGACTCACACTGACCCAACAGTGGAAACACAGCTGGAGTTTGGGCTCGGTGCTTTAGGTCCTGTTAGCCCTGACTCACACTGACCCAACAGTGGAAACACAGCTGGAGTTTGGGCTCGGTGCTTTAGGTCCTGTTAGCCCTGACTCACACTGACCCAACAGTGGAAACACAGCTGGAGTTTGGGCTCGGTGCTTTAGGTCCTGTTGGCCCTGACTCACACTGACCCAACAGTGGAAACACAGCTGGAGTTTGGGCTCGGTGCTTTAGGTCCTGTTAGCCCCTGACTCACACTGACCCAACAGTGGAAACACAGCTGGAGTTTGGACTCTGTGCTTTAGGTCCTGTTAGCCCTGACTCACACTGACCCAACAGTGGAAACACAGCTGGAGTTTGGGCTCGGTGCTTTAGGTCCTGTTGGCCCTGACTCACACTGACCCACCAGTGGAAACACAGCTGGAGTTTGGGCTCGGTGCTTTAGGTCCTGTTAGCCCTGACTCACACTGACCCAACAGTGGAAACACAGCTGGAGTTTGGGCTCGGTGCTTTAGGTCCTGTTGGCCCTGACTCACACTGGCCCAACAGTGGAAACACAGCTGGAGTTTGGACTCGGTGCTTTAGGTCCTGTTAGCCCTGACTCACACTGGCCCAACAGTGGAAACACAGCTGGAGTTTGGACTCTGTGCTTTAGGTCCTGTTAGCCCTGACTCACACTGACCCAACAGTGGAAACACAGCTGGAGTTTGGACTCTGTGCTTTAGGTCCTGTTAGCCCTGACTCACACTGGCCAACAGTGGAAACACAGCTGGAGTTTGGGCTCGGTGCTTTAGGGTCCTGTTAGCCCTGACTCACACTGGCCCAACAGTGGAAACACAGCTGGAGTTTGGACTCGGTGCTTTAGGTCCTGTTAGCCCTGACTCACACTGGCCCAACAGTGGAAACACAGCTGGAGTTTGGGCTCGGTGCTTTAGGTCCTGTTGGCCCTGACTCACACTGGCCCAACAGTGGAAACACAGCTGGAGTTTGGACTCGGTGCTTTAGGTCCTGTTGGCCCTGACTCACACTGACCCAACAGTGGAAACACAGCTGGGAGTTTGGGCTCGGTGCTTTAGGTCCTGTTAGCCCTGACTCACACTGACCCAACAGTGGAAACACAGCTGGAGTTTGGGCTCGGTGCTTTAGGTCCTGTTGGCCCTGACTCACACTGGCCCAACAGTGGAAACACAGCTGGAGTTTGGGCTCGGTGCTTTAGGTCCTGTTGGCCCTGACTCACACTGGCCCAACAGTGGAAACACAGCTGGAGTTTGGGCTCGGTGCTTTAGGTCCTGTTAGCCCTGACTCACACTGACCCAACAGTGGAAACACAGCTGGAGTTTGGGCTCGGTGCTTTAGGTCCTGTTAGCCCTGACTCACACTGACCCAACAGTGGAAACACAGCTGGAGTTTGGGCTCGGTGCTTTAGGTCCTGTTGGCCCTGACTCACACTGACCCAACAGTGGAAACACAGCTGGAGTTTGGGCTCGGTGCTTTAGGTCCTGTTAGCCCTGACTCACACTGACCCAACAGTGGAAACACAGCTGGAGTTTGGGCTCGGTGCTTTAGGTCCTTTTAGCCCTGACTCACACTGACCCAACAGTGGAAACACAGCTGGAGTTTGGACTCTGTGCTTTAGGTCCTGTTAGCCCTGACTCACACTGACCCAACAGTGGAAACACAGCTGGAGTTTGGGCTCGGTGCTTTAGGTCCTGTTGGCCCTGACTCACACTGACCCACCAGTGGAAACACAGCTGGAGTTTGGGCTCGGTGCTTTAGGTCCTGTTAGCCCTGACTCACACTGACCCAACAGTGGAAACACAGCTGGAGTTTGGGCTCGGTGCTTTAGGTCCTGTTGGCCCTGACTTACACTGACCCAACAGTGGAAACACAGCTGGAGTTTGGACTCGGTGCTTTAGGTCCTGTTAGCCCTGACTCACACTGACCCAACAGTGGAAACACAGCTGGAGTTTGGGCTCGGTGCTTTAGGTCCTGTTAGCCCTGACTCACACTGACCCAACAGTGGAAACACAGCTGGAGTTTGGACTCGGTGCTTTAGGTCCTGTTAGCCCTGACTCAAACTGACCCCACAGTGGAAACACAGCTGGAGTTTGGGCTCGGTGCTTTAGGTCCTGTTAGCCCTGACTCACACTGACCCAACAGTGGAAACACAGCTGGAGTTTGGGCTCGGTGCTTTAGGTCCTGTTAGCCCTGACTCACACTGGCCCAACAGTGGAAACACAGCTGAGTTTGGACTCTGTGCTTTAGGTCCTGTTAGCCCTGACTCACACTGACCCAACAGTGGAAACACAGCTGGAGTTTGGACTCTGTGCTTTAGGTCCTGTTAGCCCTGACTCACACTGGCCCAACAGTGGAAACACAGCTGGAGTTTGGGCTCGGTGCTTTAGGTCCTGTTAGCCCTGACTCACACTGACCCAACAGTGGAAACGCAGCTGGAGTTTGGGCTCGGTGCTTTAGGTTCTGTTGGCCCTGACTCACACTGGCCCAACAGTGGAAACACAGCTGGAGTTTGGGCTCGGTGCTTTAGGTCCTGTTAGCCCTGACTCACACTGACCCAACAGTGGAAACGCAGCTGGAGTTTGGGCTCGGTGCTTTAGGTCCTGTTGGCCCTGACTCACACTGGCCCAACAGTGGAAACACAGCTGGAGTTTGGGCTCGGTGCTTTAGGTCCTGTTGGCCCTGACTCACACTGACCCAACAGTGGAAACACAGCTGGAGTTTGGACTCTGTGCTTTAGGTCCTGTTAGCAACTGACTCACACTGACCCAACAGTGGAAACACAGCTGGAGTTTGGACTCGGTGCTTTAGGTCCTGTTGGCCCTGACTCACACTGACCCAACAGTGGAAACACAGCTGGAGTTTGGGCTCGGTGCTTTAGGTCCTGTTGGCCCTGACTCACACTGACCCAACAGTGGAAACACAGCTGGAGTTTGGGCTCGGTGCTTTAGGTCCTGTTAGCCCTGACTCACACTGACCCAACAGTGGAAACACAGCTGGAGTTTGGGCTCGGTGCTTTAGGTCCTGTTGGCCCCTGACTCACACTGACCCAACAGTGGAAACACAGCTGGAGTTTGGGCTCGGTGCTTTAGGTCCTGTTGGCCCTGACTCACACTGACCCAACAGTGGAAACACAGCTGGAGTTTGGGCTCGGTGCTTTAGGTCCTGTTAGCCCTGACTCACACTGGCCCAACAGTGGAAACGCAGCTGGAGTTTGGGCTCGGTGCTTTAGGTCCTGTTGGCCCTGACTCACACTGACCCAACAGATATTGATCAGTTGCTCTCCTTAAACCCGCTCTTTAGTTTGGTATTCCACTCAAGAAACAGCCATCAGTGTAACTTCAAGAAATGAAATATTGTCTAACATAAGTGTGTTTGTCTGCGAGTGTGTGTGTGTGTGTGTGTTTGTGTTTGTGTGTGTGTGTGTGTGTGTGTGTGTGTGTGTGTGTTAGTAGCTCCATTTCTTGTCCTTTGACAGTTTTATGAAGGAAGGAATCTAAATAAATAATCCAGAGTTGGCACAGACAGTCTGTAGGACATTTTCAGCCCTCACTCTGGATTATAATACTGTAATTTGTCTTTTTGAGATCTGTACACTACAACACCACAATATATTGAGCTGTTTATCATGAGCCGCTTTGCAATAATGTTCTTAGATGCTGTCTTTCTAGGGAACTTACAATTAAGAATGCAAATCATGTTAATGGCAGATATCAGGACAGCCTGCTAAGAATAAAGCACACCAGCGCTGCTCAGCTTTAAAGGGACAGTTCTGCCAGAAATCTCCATTCTGTCATCATTTACTCTTCATAATGTTGTTCGAAACCGGTATGATTTTATTCTTTTGCTGAAGACAAAAGACAGACACATCTGACAGATTCACTGATGGGTTAACAGCCGTTAGTTTCAATCATGTTATTCCCTCTCAGATTAAGACCTATTTTTATATTTTATTCATTAAAGCTGTTTGATTGTGTTTTACAGCTGGAAATTAAAGGTGTTTGAGAATGTGATAATTTTGTTTTTTAATTATTGAAGTTTTAGAAGCAACAGGGATGTTTTCACATCGTCATATTGAATCTCACAGCTGATGACAGCTGATGAAAAATATTTATGTAGCTCTTTATACAATCATTCATTAAAGCAGCGCTATGCAGTTTCTTTTCTTCGCTGTATTCTCTCTTTTTGCACGCAGGTTTCTCCATAGAGCTCCCCCTACAGCTTCGGAATAGATATTTGACAACTCGTTGGTGAGTCTCAGATATCAGAGGCTAGTAGATCAATGACATCAAAGCAGACGGGACATTCTTTACAACTTCTTCATACGGGTTCGAACAGCGTGAGGGAGCGCAATAATCACATAATTTTAGCAGATTTTTTTTGCCGTAAAGCAATTAGTTTACATCGCGAGACCTGATATCACGCAATACTTTCTGACGCGGCCTGCCAGCCCAAAGTTGCAAGGGTGGTTTCTCCGCTCACAGGCGATCGGGGGGTGCGAGACGACCACCATTCAACCCAAAAAAGTAATATAACCATTCCAATGACTATAAAGCTTTTGACTCCTTTTTCTC
>JARPMJ010007254.1:0-5000 GCA_033366665.1 Phoxinus dragarum | reverse complement strand
TTTCCAACTCCGTTATGCTGACTTTTGTGAAATCTTTCAAAGCAGCCTAATTTGCATAGAAAGGAAGCATGTGCTAAGGTGATTGACAGCGGCTTGATTTAAGTTCTCATATCAGTGTGAATAAGACGCAGGATCCTTCAGGAGACGGATTTAGTTTCTTTGCTGAAGTAAAGCACATCTACACCAGCGGACGCTCCACGCGTATGTTTTCCTCAGCGGTGTGAACTCCAGACACGGAGATGCACTGTCCCGCGCTCCGCTAGCAGCCGAACGCTCTCAGCGGGACGCGCGTCTTCTCTATCAAACTGTGATTTTAATACAAGCTGAAATTATAAACGATTCTCTCAGACTTAATGACAGTCAATCACGTCTGTTTCTCTGGCTTTTGTGTGTTCAGGTATTATTCGCTGCATGACGCTTTTATCCACTACACAAAACCAGGCGGGAGAAAGTGCCTCCATTACAGACGCGGAGACTGACGCCAAGCCAACGCTTTTAATAACACACACTAAAGTGCCGATCGGCGCCACGCCGCGACATAGAGGCCGAGAGGCGGGCCATTTCACACCGCTGTGTGTGTGTGTGTGTGAGTGTGTGTGTGATGGGTAGGTTTAGGGCTGGGGTTAGTGTAGGGGGATATAAAATACAGTTTGTCCCGTATAAAAACCATAATGCCTATGGAATGTCCTCACAGGTATAGCAAAACAAACGTGTGTGTGTGTGTGTGGGATACCTCGGGATAAACAGAGAGACTAATATTAATAGTAATACTAATAGCTTCTCGGACAATGGTAGGAAGATGGATCCAAAATTAACTGGCCGGAGTTTTGAGATGGCAGTAGACGTGAAGGACTATAATGCGTTAAGAGCTCGCTCAAGTACTGCGGAGCTAAACCATTTAGTGCAAATCAGCAATATTGAAAAATGTATACGATGTTACCAATGCAGTGTTGACAGAACGGGGCTAATATGGTCATACTTCCTGGTTCTGGTAAGAACTCGAGCTGCTGCGTTTTGAACTAGCTGTAGTTGTTTGTTAAGCGTGCAGGGCAACCCCCCAGTAGAGCATTACAATAATCTAACCTTGAGGTCATAAACGCATTTGTCAATGAGAGCATATGGCTTAATTTATATATATTTTTAAGATGGAAAAATGCGGTTTTACAGATACTAGACATGTGATTGGTATCAAAGAGCACACCCTGTGTGTGTGTGTGTGTGTGTGTGTGTGTGTGTGCGTGTTAGTGGAGTGTTTATCTGTTTAGGTCCCCAAACCTTGGAGAGAGAGAGGTAGAAGTAGAGAGAGAGAAGAGAGAGGAGAGAGAGGTAGAGAGAGGTAGAGAGAGGTAGAGAGAGGTAGAGAGAGGTAGAGAGAGGTAGAGAGAGGTAGAGAGAGGTAGAGAGAGAGAGGTAGAGAGAGAGAGGTAGAGAGAGAGAGGTAGAGAGAGAGAGGGTAGAGAGAGAGAGGTAGAGAGAGAGAGAGGTAGAGAGAGAGGTAGAGAGAGAGAGAGAGAGAGAGAGAGGTAGAGAGGTAGAGAGAGAGAGAGGGGTAGAGAGAGAGAGAGAGAGCGAGAGAGAGAGGTCAATCTTCATGGCTCAATACGGACCGGATCTCCTGCTGATTAATTCAATAATCTGATTTCAGCATCAAAGGCGCTCGAGTCCAGCGGTTCTCCGTGTGTTTATTTGATAAGAGTCAACTTGCTCTCGCTGTAATCTTTAAACCAAGACGTTTTAATTATTTATAACGATTCGTCGGCCTCTCCGGCATTAATTGATTGACGCCGCTCTAAAGGAAAGGAAAGCGTCTGTCGTAATGATTCCTGTTAAAACACTGAGCGTTTACGTCCGCGTGCTGGGACACCGGCCTGATGAGGAGAGAAGGCCACGCCCACTCATTAATATGCATGTGTGAGCTTGCACGTGATTTGCAGTGTTTTGCATGTATTTGAAAACGGCTGAGGGCTGAATTATTCATCAGGAATATAATTATCTGGAGGTAGAAGGAAGATCCCAGTTTTGAATCAGCAGAGACCGTCTCTGCTGGATGTGCTGTCTGGCCGTTGACCTTTGCCTTCAGAGGTCAGTCACCTGACCGGCCTAAATCTGCATGTGTTCATCAGTGTCTGCAGTGAAAGCGCTTGTGTTGCTTGTGTCGTGTTCAACAGGAAGAACCTGTGCATCTCGAGCTCGTCTCTGCGTACAAACTGCATTCGGAGGCGGCGTGCTGCGTTTGATTGGCTAATCAAAAAGCACCTCTAATAGGCTTTATTACCAGCGGAGGTAATCAGTGCTGATTGGATAAACACGCTTGACTCCAGAGACGGAATGTGATCAAGAAGAGGAAAAATATGAGAATAAAGTGAGAAGGTGCAAGCGGTGCTCAGGGGCAACAGCATCTGATGAACGCGAGATCTCTTCAGCTTCATCCGTTTAGCATGAGACGCTAGCCCAGATTTACAGGCGTGATTAGCATCATTCACTCGAGTGCATTAAACCTCCGCCCAGCGCGTTCCCTGCAAGCTCCAGATGGCAGAAGTGATTAGAGCGCTGGAGACCGCGAGGACGATACGAGCCGCAGTGTGTTCACCCTCACAGACCCGTGTGTTACGCTTTAGCAGTGTGTGTTCACCCTCGCAGACCCGTGTGTTACGCTTTAGCAGTGTGTGTTCACCCTCACAGACCCGTGTGTTACGCTTTAGCAGTGTGTGTTCACCCTCACAGACCCGTGTGTTACACTTTAGCAGTGTGTTCACCCTCACAGACCCGCGCGTTACGCTTTAGCAGTGTGTGTTCACCCTCACAGACCCGCGCGTTACGCTTTAGCAGTGTGTGTTCACCCTCACAGACCCGTGTGTTACGCTTTAGCAGTGTGTGTTCACCCTCGCAGACCCGTGTGTTACGCTTTAGCAGTGTGTGTTCACCCTCACAGACCCGTGTGTTACGCTTTAGCAGTGTGTGTTCACCCTCGCAGACCCGTGTGTTACGCTTTAGCAGTGTGTGTTCACCCTCACAGGACCCGTGTGTTACGCTTTAGCAGTGTGTGTTCACCCTCACAGACCCGCGCGTTACGCTTTAGCAGTGTGTGTTCACCCTCACAGACCCGCGCGTTACGCTTTAGCAGTGTGTGTTCACCCTCACAGACCCGTGTGTTACGCTTTAGCAGTGTGTTCACCCTCACAGACCCGTGTGTTACGCTTTAGCAGTGTGTGTTCACCCTCACAGACCCGTGTGTTACGCTTTAGCAGTGTGTTCACCCTCACAGACCCGCGCGTTACGCTTTAGCAGTGTGTGTTCACCCTCACAGACCCGTGTGTTACGCTTTAGCAGTGTGTGTTCACCCTCACAGACCCGTGTGTTACGCTTTAGCAGTGTGTTCACCCTCACAGACCCGTGTGTTACGCTTTAGCAGTGTGTGTTCACCCTCACAGACCCGTGTGTTACACTTTAGCAGTGTGTGTTCACCCTCACAGACCCGTGTGTTACGCTTTAGCAGTGTGTGTTCACCCTCACAGACCCGTGTGTTACGCTTTAGCAGTGTGTGTTCAACCTCACAGACCAGTGTGTTACGCTTTAGCAGTGTGTTCACCCTCACAGACCCGCGCGTTACGCTTTAGCAGTGTGTGTTCACCCTCACAGACCCCGTGTGTTACGCTTTAGCAGTGTGTGTTCACCCTCACAGACCCGTGTGTTACGCTTTAGCAGTGTGTGTTCACCCTCACAGACCCCGCGCGTTACGCTTTAGCAGTGTGTTCACCCTCACAGACCCCGTGTGTTACGCTTTAGTAGTGTGTGTTCACCCTCACAGACCCGTGTGTTACGCTTTAGCAGTGTGTGTTCACCCTCACAGACCCGTGTGTTACGCTTTAGTAGTGTGTGTTCACCCTCACAGACCCGTGTGTTACGCTTTAGCAGTGTGTGTTCACCCTCACAGACCCGCGCGTTACGCTTTAGCAGTGTGTGTTCACCCCTCACAGACCCGTGTGTTACGCTTTAGCAGTGTGTGTTCACCCTCACAGACCCGTGTGTTACACTTTAGCAGTGTGTGTTCACCCTCACAGACCCGTGTGTTACGCTTTAGCAGTGTGTGTTCACCCTCAAAGACCCGCGCGTTACGCTTTAGCAGTGTGTGTTCACCCTCACAGACCCCGTGTGTTACGCTTTAGCAGTGTGTGTTCACCCTCACAGACCCGTGTGTTACACTTTAGCAGTGTGTGTTTCACCCTCGCAGACCCGTGTGTTACGCTTTAGCAGTGTGTGTTCACCCTCACAGACCCGCGCGTTACGCTTTAGCAGTGTGTGTTCACCCTCACAGACCCGTGTGTTACGCTTTAGCAGTGTGTTCACCCTCACAGACCCGTGTGTTACGCTTTAGCAGTGTGTGTTCACCCTCACAAACCCGTGTGTTACGCTTTAGCAGTGTGTGTTCAACCTCACAGACCCGTGTGTTATGCTTTAGCAGTGTGTGTTCACCCTCACAGACCAGTGTGTTACGCTTTAGCAGTGTGTTCACCCTCACAGACCCGCGCGTTACGCTTTAGCAGTGTGTGTTCACCCTCACAGACCCGTGTGTTACGCTTTAGCAGTGTGTGTTCACCCTCACAGACCCGCGCGTTACGCTTTCAGCAGTGTGTGTTCACCCTCACAGACCCCGTGTGTTACGCTTTAGCAGTGTGTGTTCACCCTCAAAGACCCGCGCGTTACGCTTTAGCAGTGTGGTTCACCCTCACAGACCCTGCGTGTACGCTTTAGCAGTGTGTTCCCTCACAGCACCCCACCCGCGCGTTACGCTTTAGCAGTGTGTTCACCCTCACAGACCCGCGCGTTACGCTTTAGCAGTGTGTTCACCCTCACAGACCCGCGCGTTACGCTTTAGCAGTGTGTTCACCCCTCACAGACCCGCGCGTTACGCTTTAGCAGTGGTTTCACCCTCCCAGACCCCCCTCCGTTAGCAGTGTGTTCACCCTCACAGACCCGCGCGTTACGCTTTAGCAGTGTGT
>JARPMJ010007253.1:0-44576 GCA_033366665.1 Phoxinus dragarum | reverse complement strand
CCTCACAAGTTTAATTCGTCTAATAAACTGACCTGTGTGAGTAGTGATTCAGCACTTGCGTGTAGTTCGGTAGACTTCTACGGAAGACTGTATTCTCGTAATGTTTTGACTTTAATCTCAAAATATTTCGACTTTAATCTCAAAATATTTCGACTTTAATCTCGAAATGCTAGAATATTTTTTTTTTCACAGATTTTTGTTTTGTTTTATATATATATTTATTTATTTATACGTTGCGGTTCATGGCTTCCGTAGTCCTTTGTCCCCTGTTAAAAATAAAATAAAATTTGAGTCTGCGCAATAGTGATCTCGGGACCAGACCTGTGCCGTAGTGAGCAGGAAGTAAAGCCGCAAAATCAAGGCCCCGCCAGAGAATGTCTAATATGGGAAGAACTGCCACTCTCAGTAAACTTCCGGCTTCTGAACTGGTTGCAGTTCCACTCTGATTCCACATGAGGGCACTCACAGGACGAGTGCTGAATGAATGGAGGACTATGGAGCTATACCCCTCAAAATCCACTTTTCTCAGGATATCATTTTTTGTCGAGTAATTTGAATGTTATATTCGAAAGGAGATGCAAAGAAATTACACATTGCTGGGTGTTAGATTTTTTAGAGTCACTTATTTGTTTTAAAAAGTCATTTAAAATGTCAATGACGTCATACACATCGTACGACCAGAGATACTGCTTTACGGCAATCCTTCAGTCAATTTGGTGCTTTCGCGCTCTGCACTTTCTTTTCTCTCGAGGCATCGACAACACAGCGGACACAGGTAAACACACAACACAGCGGACACAGGTAAATACATACAACACAGCGGACACAGGCAAACACACAGCACAGCGTACACAGGTAAACACAACACAGCTGACACAGGTAAACACACAACACAGCTGACACAGGTAAACACACAACACAGCTGACACAGGTAAACACACAACACAGCGAACACAGGTAAATACATACAACACAGCTGACACAGGTAAACACAACACAGCTGACACAGGTAAACACACAACATAGCGGACACAGGCAAACACACAGCACAGCGTACACAGGTAAACACAACACAGCTGACACAGGTAAACACACAACACAGCTGACACAGGTAAACACACAACACAGCGGACACAGGTAAATACATACAACACAGCGAACACAGGTAAATACATACAACACAGCTGACACAGGTAAACACAACACAGCTGACACAGGTAAACACACAACACAGCGTACACAGGTAAACACAACACAGCTGACACAGGTAAACACACAACACAGCGGACACAGGCAAACACACAACACAGCTGACACAGGTAAACACACAACACAGCGGACACAGGTAAACACACAACATAGCGGACACAGGCAAACACACAGCACAGCGTACACAGGTAAACACAACACAGCTGACACAGGTAAAAACACAACACAGCTGACACAGGTAAACACACAACACAGCTGACACAGGTAAACACACAACACAGCGGACACAGATAAACACACAACACAGCTGACACAGGTAAACACACAACACAGCGGACACAGGTAAATACATACAACACAGCGGACACAGGCAAACACACAGCACAGCGGGACACAGGTAAACACAACACAGCGGACACAGGTAAATACACACAACACAGCGGACACAGGTAAACACACAACACAGCTGACACAGGTAAACACACAACACAGCGGACACAGGTAATACATACAACACAGAGGACACAGGCAAACGCACAACACAGCGGACACAGGTAAACACAACACAGCGGGACACAGGTAAACACACAACATAGCGGACACAGGCAAACACACAACACAGCGGACACAGGCAAACACACAACATAGCGGACACAGGCAAACACACAACACAGCGGACACAGGCAAACACACAACATAGCGGACACAGGTAAACACACAACACAGCAGACACAGGTAAACATAACACAGCGGACACAGGCAAACACACAACATAGCGGACACAGGTAAACACACAACACAGCGGACACAGGTAAACACAACACAGCGGACACAGGCAAACACACAACACAGCGGACACAGGCAAACACACAACATAGCGGACACAGGTAAACACACAACACAGCGGACACAGGTAAACACACAACAACAGCTGACACAGGTAAACACACAACACAGCGGACACAGGTAAACACACAACACAGCTGACACAGGTAAACACACAACACAGCTGACACAGGTAAACACACAACACAGCGGACACAGGTAAACGCACAACACAGCGGACACAGGTAAACACACAACACAGCTGACACAGGTAAACACACAACACACCGGACACAGGTAAACACACAACACAGCGGACACAGGCAAACACACAACACAGCTGACACAGGTAATATACAACACAGCGGACACTGGCAAACACACAACACAGCGGACACAGGCAAACACACAACATAGCGGACACAGGTAAACACACAACACAGCGGACACAGGTAAACACACAACAACAGCTGACAGAGGTAAACACACAACACAGCGGACACAGGTAAACACACAACACAGCGGACACAGGTAAACACACAACACAGCGGACACAGGTAAACACACAACACAGCGGACACCGGTAAACACACAACACAGCTGACACAGGTAATATACAACACAGCGGACACAGGCAAACACACAACATAGCGGACACAGGCAAACACACAACACAGCGGACACAGGTAAACACACAACACAGCTGACACAGGTAAACACACAACACAGCTGACACAGGTAAACACACAACACAGCGGACACAGGTAAAACACACAACACAGCGGACACAGGTAAACACACAACACACAGCGGACACAGGTAAACACACAACACAGCGGACACAGGTAAACACACAACACAGCGGACACAGATAAACACACAACACAGCTGACACAGGTAAACACACAACACAGCGGACACAGGTAAACACACAACACAGCGGACACAGGTAAACACACGTGCTAGAAGAGTTTCTGCTAGAATACATTCTGTTCCCGCTTCGGATGCCATCAAGCGGTATCTCTGGTCGTAATCAGTCCTTCACTGACCAATCAGCGTTCATTAGCAGAATGCTAGCGTGTTATGGGCAACAACAACTCAACCTGTAAGAAATCGAAAGGACATAAGTACTCGTTCATTCAACTTTTGACCTATAACCCATGTTGAACTTGCAAAACCTACAATCAAATATGAGATTTCTCAACGGCAATCGGGTGAAAGAGACAAATTTAGCCGTCTAGCTCCATAGACTCCAATTCATTTTACGTCCCACCCGCGTCCCAAAGCACTCACAGGCGGCCCAGTCCTCACGCAGCAGCCGCTCCCAGCTGCAGTCAGAGCAGGAGATCTTCACCCCTCCTCCACATGAATCGCGCATATGCGGCAAGCCGCCGCTGTGTTGCCAACTTAGCGCCTTTGTTGCTATTTTTAGCGACTTTTCAGACCCCAACTTTTTTGCTTTCTCCCTGCCGTCACTCACTCTAGCTGCGTCTACCCTGTTCATCTGTTGAGCGCACGGCTGCTGACAGACGTGAATGAGCAGTGTTTTTCCATGGACTTATCACTTATCTGCTTTTCTTTGGGTTTGTATTTAAAGAATTTAGTTTGACCATTTTAAGTTCCTTTCTTTCTTGTGCTTATTACTTAATACTTACTAATATCACAGAGCTTTAGTTCATCCGGTTCCCTAACTCTCTAAATTCAGATAATTTTCCACATACGCCTATAAAAAAATGTAGTCATTCACTAGGCCTATATCAGCTCTACTCATTCTATTGTCTGACAAAAAATATATAAATGAGAACAGCTTTATTTTACATTCGGCTATATTAGGCCTGTATTATAATATATTAAATACAGTATGTGAGCATTCATTTAGAGAGAAAACACATTAGGCAAGCAGAACGCATGGTCGACATGATGGCATCATGAATATGCTAATTGACGTATGATGTAATTTAGCAACTTTTAGGGAAGGCGTTAGCTACTTTCTTTTAAATTAGTTGGCAACACTGGCTCTGGTATACATCAATAACGAACTCAGGGCACTCTAGATATCGGTACGTATAGAGTGGGGTGCTACATAAGAACGTTCAAACTGTGAACAAACAAGTGTTTTTATTTGACGGATTGTTTTAGTAACTCAGTAGCCTATGTATTTGAATAATGTTTAAATAGTGTAATATTGTGAATTTCATTATGTAGCCTACTAATCCATTTTCTTGCAAATGCCGTCAAGATTACTCTCTGGTGCCGTGCACTTGCTGTGAGACTCCGCCTACACGCTGTTCTGATTGGCTGTGGGTTTTGATTATGTAGACACCTTGTTATGGTTGGTGAGTGGTTTTAAAGATTTGTTAAATATAACAAATACTTTTGTCTGATTTGTCTCCATCATTTACAAAAAAGTAAAAAATGTTCTGTATAAAAAAATATATAATAAAAGCTTCCTTAATTTCCTCTCGTGCACCCCCAGATTTGCTCTCTGAGACGAAATGAAAGTTTTATTAAATCTATCAGTGTGATTGTAAATACTGACCGGAGTGCAGACAGTGATCTGATACCTGATACGACGGCAGAATATGATTTCCTTCCAGAAACAAAAGCTTTATTATTTTCTTTGGAATAACACGGAGTGACATTGACATGGAGTCCTGAACACTGTCTTTGTGTAGGAGGTTTTAAAACATGAAAGCTTTTTTGCCTGTCAATCATTTTGGATCAGCAGGTCTTGGGGGCGGGGTTTTGAAGAGAGGAGGTGTGGCTGAAGATATGGGGCGTGGTCTAATTTAGTCTACGCAACGATACTGTCTACAGGCTCTCATAGGTTATCAGACTTGACCGAAACTATTTCAGACCACCGAACTGTTGAAGAAAATGTTTCACACATTTACTCTTTGCTCTCTGTGCTGTTGCTGGCTAGTTGGTAAGTGATAGAAAATATGTATAGTTGCATGTTATTTGTGTGGACCAAAACTTGAAATACAATACAAGATGTGTAAAATCAGATATTTTGCATGCTGCCATTTATTTCCACACCTTTTTTTTTCTATGACAGTCTTTCTATTGTTCTAAAGTCTGTAGTCAATCCAAAACAACTTCAAATAAAGCTTTATTAAACCAACTTAAATTGGGGAAAAGGTTACTAAATTGGAAACTGTGTGTTCTTCAGGGGTGTTTGCTGGTACAGATGCAGTGAAGTCAGAGTCCGTGACGGAGGGAGATTCAGTCTCTCTAAACTCTGGTGTCACTGAAATACAGAAAGGTGATGTGATCACTTGGAAGTTTGGACATGACAGCACTCGTATAGCTAAAATCAATAAAGATGTCGGTGAAATCTCCACATATGATGATGTTCTTGATGGGAGATTCAGAGGCAGACTGAAGCTGGATAATCAGACTGGATCTCTGACCATCATGAACGCCAGAACCGCAGACTCTGGACTCTATGAAGTGACCATCAGAGGAAGCAAGACCACATTCAATGTTACTGTCTGTGAGTAGAGAATTACAGCTCACTCTATTATATTACAGAAGTGGCATTTTATTATCATAAATCTTCTCAATACTAAAATATATATATATATATACAGTATATTTTTTGTACATTATTTGTGATCTTTGAAATTTCTCTATGACACTGTAATTCCATTTTAAATATTAATCCATCGTCTTCTAAAAACACTGAAAACTGACCATGAGAAAAGCCTCTAACTTTTGTAGTGTCGATAATTTGTCCCTGTCATACTGTCATATTATTTTAAAACTCATAAAGCTCACTCAGAAATCAATGTCATGCAAGCAATGTCCAGATGCAAATATGATGAATAATGTATATCCACACAAAAGCTTTTTTTTCAATCGGAATAGTTTTTCCTTTGCGTTTTTCACGTACAGATGACACCATTGTAAAAAAAAAAAAACCTTCAAACGGATCGTCAAAACTATTATAAACACAGTATTCTGCTGTCAGGCCAGTAGTGTGCGATGTTTGTAAAGAAAAACTATACCCGCCTATAGCCGGAACACATAATACACATGCACATGATGTCACCGTTTTCACTAATTCATGTTTTTGTAGTTTTGTAGACTTACACACATTTGATGTAGCTTTTATGACTGATGTAAGTTCAAGTGTTCGTCTTTTACATAAGTTTAGTTTTAGTTGGTTATTTGATATTATAAAAATGGGGGTGTGACGTCATGATTGACAGCTGTGATTGACAGCTTCTCTGAGCGAAGTAGTCACTGAGGCACAACTGACTTTTTGGGGGATTTTCAGGAGGAGATTGGAGCTTCAACTTTAATTTCTACATGTCCATAACTGTTTATTTCACACCGACATAATGAGTTGTTCAGCAGTAAACTGTACTAACCGGTTCTGCGGGACCTTGATACTCCATTTAAGTTCGGAATGTGCATTTTCATGTCTATTTAAAAAAATGGGGGTGCTGCTTAAGGGGTTAAGCAATATAATTTGCAGAATGACAGTACACATTTATTTTCATTACATTTTTAATGTATTTTTTACAGTATTGTATTCTACAGCTCAAACTACAGAAGGCCTCATTTTCAGATGTGGAATATGAATAGTTTCATCTGTTGGTTAGAGAGTGTGTGCATGAGAAAGTGTTTTACTGGACGTTTGTGGTTAATGTCTTTTTGTGTCTGCATGTCTTGAGGCGTGAATAGCGCGAGTGTGTTTCTGTGCATCGTGTGGGGTTGAGGACCAAAATTTTACTTCCTCATATGACAAACCGTTTTAATGTGAAATAAAGTAGATACAGAATCAGTGAATGCTAATGTTTGACAAATACAACTTACTGTTTGTGAGATGTTATTATATATATCACTATGTGTATGTGACATATAAGATTAATGTTCAGCTGCATATGGATCTCTCTATATTTCCATGATTTGCATATTAATGACGTGACCTTGCAGATGAGAAAGTTTCAGTAGAAGTTATTTCCAGTTCTATTCTTATTAAAGGGGTGGTTGATTATGATTTTACTTTTCTAACTTTAGTTAGTGTGTAATGTTGCTGTTTGATCATAAACAACATCTGCAAATTTATGACACTCAAAGTTCAAAGCCAAGGGAGATATTTTATTTTAAAGAAATTGCTTTTTAAGAACTACAACAAACGGCTGGTAGGGACTACACGACATTCCTCCCGGGTTAGTGACATCACTAACCCTAAAATTTGCATAAACCCCGCCCCTAAACACGATTTATAGATTATCAAGACAGATAATCAATGCTAATCAATGACTAGAAGATAACTACACATAAGCTACATAAATTCATCAACTAACAATTCAGAAATGTTGTCTCCATCTTTGTGACTGCGGTTTAAACATAAAAGGCTAAACGTTTTTGAAATTTTCAGTGTATGTCTGTGTGAGGTAATAGGAGCTATTGAAGCTCCGCCCTCTGTGCCGGGAGCAGCAGCTCATTTGCATTTAAAGGGACATTCGCAAAAATGGTGCGTTTTTGCTCACCCTCAAAAAGTGACAACTTTAACATGCTATATAATCTGTGGAGTATTTTGAGCTAAAACTTCACATACACACTCTGGGGACATTTTACATCTTGTGAAAAGGGCATTATACCACCCCTTGAACACACATAGATCCATGTATCTTTTTTGTAAAGAACATTTCATGTTGGTCTGTCAAGGACAAAAACTAGTGAATCATTTTGCGTTGCTGGGCCCCCTCTCAACAGAAAGGGTTATCCTTGAGGCCTCTGGTCCCCACAGCTCCGCTAGGATAGCAAGTAGGACTTGCCGGCTCTCCGTGAGCCTCCTTGCAAGATATCATGAGTGTGGGGCATCATTAGGTCTTCTCTCGATTTAGAGAGTTGTCATGCTAAGACCTTCACTCCTAGAGCTTGGCTAATTTTTGCCAAGTTGTTAGGCTCTCTGTGAGCCTCCTCGGCTAATGCATGCGTTGTCAGGTCTCATTTATTGAGGCCTCCACTCCCTTGAGCTCTGCTGGATAGCGACTGTGAGTTGTAGGCTCTCTGTGAGCCATCTTGTGAGATGTCCTGAGCGTGGGGCATTGTTAAGGCCCGTTCACACCAAGGACGATAACTATAAAGATAACTATATATGCGTCCACACCAACGAACGTCTTTTTATTATAAGCACGCGCGCTCCCGCGCTGCGGTTTCAAAGTAGCGAAAATGGATGACCTGCTGCTGCTTTACGTTACAAAAAAAAATATCAAAAGAAAAACATGTTTTGGGTACACAATATCCTTAAAAGACAAGAGGAGTTGGGAGGATCCGTCACTCTGATTAGAGAGTTGTCGTCTTTTGAAGACAAATTTTATTCATATTTTCGAATGAATCAACAAAAGTTTCAAGACATCCTGGACATCGTGAAAGAGGACATCAAACAAATTTCAGAAATCCGATCAGCGCCAGAGACCGTTTGGATGTTAATTCACTTCTTCCTAGCACTATCCCCTATAAATAAATTATATTATATATATATATATATATATATATATATATATATATATATATATATATATATACAAACAAACACACACACACACACACACACACACACACACACATTTTGAACATAAAATGAGAAAAACGTACTACAATAGCTTTAATGATGTTGACGGATGTTATAGATTACATTTTATTATAATTGTTGTTTACAACATGTCATTGAATATGTTTTTGCTGTTCTTATTGCATTTACACATCTTTGCCAGCAGATGTCCTCAGCCAGCATGCTATGTTCCGAGTGCATCTAAACAGTGAATCTAGCAAGTCTAGTGTAATCGATCTAATCTAACAGTGAATTTAGCTGACGAAGTCAATGATGGGATAAAAACATCGCCTAGTCAACACCTTTATGTATACAACACCAACAATGTAATGCAACTTCAGCAATGTTGTCAAAACTAGCGCTGGATAGCCTACCTGAGGTAATTTTGTTACACTATGCTAAACTGCATATCTCATAGTTAATACTTCTCACCATTTATTCCCAGGATACGACCGATTGCTTTCCATATATCCATCTTTTTTAACGTATCCTTGAAAAGGGGGTTTAACTTGTCAAACAGTAGAGGATTTTTTTGTACCTCGATGATTAACTTCTCTGCGCCATTTTAAATGCGCGAGACCTTTAAATTAGAATGGATTCTGATTGGCTGTCAGTGTTTTATCGTTCGACAGCTGGAAAAAAATCGTTCTGAAAGTGATCCCAACGATATCGTTACTCATATCTTTATCGTTATAGTTGTGGTGTGAACTCTGTTATTCTTTAATATGGAGAACGATTTTTAGAATTATATCTTTATCGTTATCTTTATAGTTATCGTCCTTGGTGTTAACGGGCCTTTAGATCACGTCATGATAGAGCTCGGCTAGGTGGTAGGGTAGTATGCTAGGTCATTAGTCTCTTTTGGAGCCTCCTTGGCTACTGCTCTCATTGCAGATTGGTGCTAGGCCTCCTCTTATTATGAGAGTCGTTGTATTGAGGCCTCCACTCTGCTGAGCTTCGCGGTCCATGAGACTTTCTCAGTACTGCCCTTGGGTTGGAGTGTTGGCTAGGCCTCTTGTTTGAGGCCTCAACTCTTCAGGGCTGCCTGATGGAGGTTCTGAGTGTTAGGCTCTATGTGAGCCTCATTGCAACCTGGGCTGAATATGAACTAGTTAGGCTTCCTCTCTTTATGGTCATCCTGTTAAGGCCTCCGTTCTTGAGAAGCTCCAGTCTATGATCGTGTTACTGGTGTGCACCTTAAGGATGAGGACACCTTTGAGTATACCTTTGCCCATAGCGACCCCTCAGTCCCCTTTCGAAAGGGAACGTCTCAGGTTACACATGTAACCATGGTTCCCTGAGAATAGGGAATGAGATGCTGAGTCCCTTTGCTATGCTTCTGTTATTCCTGCACACATCTCCTGAAGGCAAGAAAGATGACAATGTTATTTCACAGGTACCCTTTTATACTCACGGTCGCACCAGTGGTGACATCATAGGCTGCCGCCTGCCAATGTAAAGTTCATTGTTGTGTTTAGACTCATACATCAGACATCGGCCATGTCGGAGGCATTCCCCATAGGGGACCATGTTACATGCATAACCTGAGACTTTTTCTCTCTTCTCAGCTCTGCCGATTCCCGTCATCACCATTTATTGTCCACAAAATTGTTCATCGCCAGGATCATCAGTGTTCAAAGGTGTGCTGCTGTGTTCAGTGGTGAATGTGTGTGATGCGACTCTCTCTTGGTACAAAGGACTCAGTGTATTGTCCAGCATCAGTGTGTGTGATCTCAGCATCAGTCTCTCTCTACCTCTGGAGGTGGAATATCAGGATAAAAACACCTACAGCTGTGTGCTGAACAATCCCATCAGCAACCAGACCACACATCTGGACATCCACACACTCTGCCACACATGTGCAGGTACCACAGCACTAATGATATTATCCACATTCATTCACTGAATCAATTTGTTGATTTATCGAGACTTATAACATTTATAACTTAAGATACCAGACATGATGAATGGGCTGTTTTTAAATAAAACTGTTTTTATTTAATTGTTCTAGTGTGGAGCAGAAAAATAGATATTTTTAAATTCATGAAAAACTAAAGTCAGTTTGTTGAAAATCTTAATTTAATTTTGTCATTTGTTTCATTAGTTTCTCCAGAAGGCCACGCCCCCTGTTGTGATTCAGTTGAAGCTGTGCTGCGATTGGTCGTCACTGCACTGATGGGCGTGGCTTCTGCAACCGCTGTTGTTCTTCTGGTGAATGATGTCAGAGCTGCAAGAGGTAAAATGAAGAAAACAGAAGAGATATCATAAAAATTGTGTCATATATTGGATTTTTAATCATAAAGATACAAATATATGTGGTCTAATTGTTTAGTGATGGTAAAACGAAGCTTTGCTTACCAATGCTCTCCATCTGAGGCCAAAACTGAATAATCTTTTTTTTTAAAAGTAATTACACTGTTTTCATTTTTTCTAAATGTATGTCATGTTACTATTTTAATTTCCCTTATAAATTCATGCAGCAACTCCACAAATACAACTGTAAAAATATTTGTCACCCCAATAAATCACTGCAGAGTTTAAAGGTCCCGTTCTTCGTGATTCCATTTTGTAAACTTTAGCTAGTGTGTAATGTTGCTGTTAGAGCATAAATAATACCTGTAAAATTATAAAGCTAAAAGTTCAATGCCAAGCGAGATCTTGGCATTGAGAAAGTGCCCCCCCAATCTAGAGCTTTGCCCCCCTTGCTGCCGTGTGCTGTCGTCATGAACGCGCTTCACAAAACAACGTCCATCAGGGCTTTTCAAAGATTAGCAGATTTGGAGAAATATTGATAGATTCTCATAGGTTTACGTCAGATTTCTATATGAATAATATGTATTGAATTTATACCCAAATGCGTCGATGTAACCATTATGAGCGCGCTGGATAATTACTTTGATGTAATGTGTTTTCAATCCATACGGGCAGACTGTGGGCGCTAAATACTCATTTAGTTGCATATAATATGGTGAACGAAGAAGAATAACCTGTCAGTCAGTGCCTGATATAAACAAGTCTAACAGAGATCACTGTAACATGCATATAAAGATGTTTTGGAGACAATAAACATGATTGCAACGATATATGATTTATCTGTGTTCTTCTAGACATGCCAGGTATTTTCATAATAATAGATTATATTTATACTGTTATGCTAATCAATATAGACTTTATCTTCGTCCAGAATACTATAAAATAATATATTTTCTGTTTGATTTTTTTCATCTGAAGCCAAATCGGATCACAGAAGGTTATTTAACCCCTTACAACAAAGTCACCCACAATTTTGGCAAGTGATGCATTTATGACATCTAGGCTCAACATTAATCAGACTGTTAATAGTATTGAGATATATAAGCTCAAAAATGAAAACAAAAACAACAACAAGTATGAATAATATATTTATTAAATGTATTAAAATATTATGTGAAGATGTTTCATAAAAATACATTTCTAACAACTTTACAAAACTTTGAAGCTATTTATAACTATTTTTTTTTCCCATTATGACAATAATTAATTCTAAATTTACAATAAACTTCCAGGTGTCAGCTTTCAAATGAGATCACTTGTGCTTTTAGTTCAAAGGCTTCATGAACTGTATCTCTTTTAGTTTGGGTATGACATTTCTGGGGATTTTTCAAAAGTGGGGTTGAAGGCTAACAGGTTAAGTAGTCTAAACATAACTGGTGTGTGCATGTGATAAATCTTTCTGATTTTATATTTGTTATATAGGCTACTTATAGCTACATGTCCCAATAATGCAATACAAGGATAACGTCTCGGTTACGTATGTAACCCTCATTCCCTGAAGGAGGGAACGGAGACGTAGGTCGTGACCGACCAATAGGAATCTCGCTAGAGAGCCGATCTACTTCGAGTGAAACTAAACTAGCCAATACACATTGGCGTGCAATCATTTGCATCAGCTGTGCAGCCTCGCAGCGCGGGTATATAACGAGCAGCTGGTGATTGCACTGTAGTTTTTTGCTGAGGAGCCAAGCCGATAAGCTGGCTGCCCCGGCGGGCGGCAGCAGATGTGGCGACGGGACCTACGTCTCCGTACCTTCCATCAGGGAACGAGGGTTACATACGTAACCGAGACGTTCCCTATCAGTCGGTCACAACTACGTAGGTCGTGACCGACCAATAGGAATCCCTACCAAAGCGCCACAGCTGCTGCACCCCATCCAGCGCCCTGTGCAAGCCTCTACACCTTCTTGCCTGGAAGGACGATAGGAGGCGGCTTACACAGAGTGAACCTGTCACTGTTGTTCCGTGATAACCCATACAGTGAGATTATTGGATAACACTGGGAAAGCGTGCCCGAACCGAAGGAGGGGAACGCTGCGGAAGCCACATTCTCAAGGAGTTAAGTGGAGATAACATATGGACTAACCCGAGGGTTGTACAGCATATGAGTAATGGGTGACTTAGCCCAAGGGAAAGACACAGGCTTCCGTTTAGGAGCAGCCGTGGAGAATATACACATATGGGATCCCCGTAGGGTCACACATATGGGACCCAGCCTATATCCGGTTCTCAAGAATTCAGCGGATACAGGCCTGGCACTGGACGCTCCGCCATGTCCGGCCCGAGGGTGTTTGGAGGACTCACAGGTTTTTCACACTGGAGAATAAGGGTGCACAGTAGGTTGCAGCAAGCCGACAGAGCCAGGCCTCTCAGTGCTTCTACCCGTCTAGGGTGAGAACACGGGAGGAGACCGGCTCTACACGTAGGCTATAGTATCTAGCGAACGTGTTAGGTGTCGCCCAGCACGCAGCTCTACAGATATCTGTTAGCGAGGAGCCACGTGCCAGCGCCCAGGAGGATGCAACGCCTCTCGTGGAGTGTGCATGCAACCTAAGCGGGCAGGGCACGCCTTGAGCTTGGTAAGCCAAGGCGATGGCATCCACTATCCAGTGGGCCATCCTCTGCTTGGAGACAGCCTTCCCTTCTGCTGGCCTCCGTAACAGACAAGAGCTGGTCTGAGGTCCTGACGCTTTGAGTTCTGTCCACGTACATACGCAGAGTGCGAACGGGACAGAGCAAAGCCAGGGCTGGGTCTGCCTCCTCCAGGGGCAGCGCTTGCAGGTTCACTACCTGGTCCCTGAAAGGAGTGGTAGGAACCTTGGGCACATAGCCAGGCCGGGGTCTCGGTACAACATGGTTGTCACCTGGCCCGAACTCTAGGCATGATTCGTCGACCGAAAATGCCTGCAGGTCCCCTACCCTCTTGACAGAGGCCAGTGCAACCAGCAGCAAAGTCTTCATGGAGAGAAGCTTTAAGTCTGCTGATTGCAATGGCTCAAAGGGAGCATCCAGAAGTGCTCGAAGCACCAGGGAAAGGTCCCAAGAGGGTATGGAGGGGGGTCGAGGAGGATTTAATCGTCTCGCCCCCCTAAGGAACCTGACGACCAGGTCGTGCTCCCCAACTGTTTTGCCATCTATGTGGTCGTGATAAGCTGAAATAGTGGCAGCATGTACTTTGAGGTTGGAGGGAGACAGCCTTCGCTCCAACCCTTGCTGCAAGAAGGAAAGCACGGACCCTATCGAACATCTTCGGGGGTCTTCTCGGCGAGAAGAGCACCACTCGACGAACAGGTTCCACTTCAAAGCGTACACACGTCTCGTGGACGGTGCCCTTGCAGAAGTGATGGTGTTAAGTACCTCTGGGGGTAAGTCACCTAGAACCTCCGCATCCCGTCCAGGGACCAGACATGGAGTTTCCAGAGGTCTGGACGCGGGTGGCACAGGGTGCCCCGTCTCTGAGTCAGAAGATCCTTCCTCAGAGGAATGGGCCAGGGAGGGACTGTCACGAGGAGCATGAGTTCTGGGAACCAAGTCCGGGTGGGCCAATAGGGAGCCACCAGAAGGACCTGCTCCTCGTCCTCCCTGACTTTGCACAAGGTCTGTGCAAGTAGGCTCACTGGGGGGAACGCATATTTGCGGAGGCCCCGGGGCCAGCTATGTGCCAGTGCGTCCGTGCCGAGTGTTCCCTCGGTCAGGGAGTAAAACAGCTGGCAGTGGGTGGTTTCTGAGGAGGCAAACAGGTCTACCTGAGCCTCCCCGAACTCTCTCCACATCAGCTGAACTGCCTGGGGGTGGAGTCGCCATTCTCCAGGGAGCACAGCTCGTGATAGCTCGTCGGCCACACGGTTGAGCACACCGGGGACATACATGGCTCGAAGCGACCTCAGATGCTTCTGACTCCAGAGGAGGAGATGGCGGGCGAGTTGCGACATGCGACGGGAGCGTAGACCACCTTGTTGGTTGACATACGCAACGGTCGCTGTGTTGTCCGTACGGACCAGCACGTCTCTGTCCTGTAGCGGCCTCTTTAGGCGGCTCAGAGCGAGATGTACTGCTAGCAACTCGAGGCAGTTGATATGCCAATGCAGTTGGGGAGCCGTCCACACCCCTGACACTGCATGCCCGTTGTACGTGGCGCCCCAGCCGGTGGCAGAGGCATCTGTGAATACCACAGCATGCCTGGACACCTGTTCCAAGGGCACTCCTGCCCGTAGGAACGAGGGATCTGACCACAGGCTGAAGGTCTGGCGGCACGCCGGTGTGATTGCCACCCGGAGAGTGCCGTGATGCCACGCCCATCTCGGGACTCGGCCGTGAAGCCAGTGCTGAAGCGGTCTCATATGAAGCAGCCCGAGCGGGGTTACCGCTGCTGCCACTGCCATATGCCCCAGGAGCCTCTGAAAAAGTTTCAGTGGGACCGCCGTCCTGCCTTTGAACGTGTTCAAGCAGTTCAGCACCGACTGGGCGCGCTGCTCTGTGAGGCGCGCTGTCTGTGCGACCGAATCCAACTCCATGCCGAGAAAAGAGATCCTCTGCACGGGGGCGAGTTTGCTCTTTTCCCAGTTGACCTGAAGGCCCAACTGGCTGAGGTGCCCGAGCACGAGGGTCCCTGTGTTCGCATAACTGATCTCGAGAGTGTGCTAGTATGAGCCAGTCGTCGAGATAGTTGAGGAGGCGAACGCCCTGTTCTCTCATGGGAACAAGGGCCCCCTCCGTGACTTTCGTGAAGACACGGGGAGACAGGGACAGCCCGAAGGGCAGGACCTTGTACTGATATGCTCGACCCTCGAACGCAAAGCGCAGAAACGGCCTGTGTCGAGGAAGAATCGAGACATGAAAGTACACGTCCTTCAGGTCGATCGCTGCAAACCAATCTTGGGGACGGATGCATCTGAAAATGCGTCTCTGCGTGAGCATTTTGAACGGTAGCTTGTGGAGGCTCTGCTTCAAAAACTCGCAGATCCAAGATCAGTCGTAACCCACCACCTTTCTTGGGTACAATGAAGTAGGGACTGTAGTGTCCTGACCTCATATCGGCTGGAGGGACCGGCTCTATCGCGTCCTTCGCCAGTAGGACTGCAATCTCCGCACGCAAGACATGGGCATCGGCTGCTCTCACTGTAGTGGAGTGGATGGCCCGAAACTAGGGGGGATGCCGGGCGAACTGAATCGCATAGCCGAGCCTGATGGTCCGAATGAGCCAGCGAGACGGACTGGGGAGCGCTAACCAGGCTCGCAGAGACCGTACAAGCGGGACCAAAGGGACCATAGGCGTACCCAGAGTGGGGCAGCGAGGTGGAACACAGGGACGCGGCCTGGGAGGCTCTCTTGGGGAGGCGGTCCGTAGCGTGGTCTAAGTGTGCTGTGCAGCACTTACCTGGTTCCACGAGGCAGGAGGTGGCTTGGTTGCGTTCTCGAACCACACACTGCGCTGCCCGCTGGCGACAGAAGAGGCAGATGAGGGTGGTGAGGATTTTCTCCTCCCACTTCTCTCCAGACCCTCTTCAGACCCAGAGATAGAGGATCTGCTCTTTTTTTTTTTTTTTTTTTGAGAACTTGGGAACCACTGTGACTCCAGTGGTGGAACAGAATTTTGACTCAAAAGATTAATTTCCCAGCCCTCTACTGGGAGAGAGCAGCTCCACCCATCTCCTGGTCACCCGTCTCCAGTGATTGTTTCACCGACCACTTAAACAGTGGTTGAGACGGGTGGTGTCATCCTCCTGCAGCGGACACAGTAGAGCAGGCTGTGCCGGAGTTTTCTCTTTTTTGCAGGGGATGACACCCTTGGCGACGAGTAGACTGAGGGGCAGCCCACGAGGTACTCTGGTGGTACGTCAGGGGAAGCTCTTCAGTCTGCTGCTGACTGTGGAGAACTGCTGGGCCAGTTCTCAACAGTGTCGCTGAAAAGGCCACCTTATGAGATGGAGCATCGAGAAAGCGTACTTTGACGAGCTCTCACACCTCTACAACGACAGCCAGGGGGGCTTCTGGACCACCAAGGTGGACATCGTCTGATCGAGGGCCAGCACTGTGACTTGAACACGGTCAGTCGACAAGCGCAGCTCAACCCCGGCTCAGAACTACCCTCGTGCAATAAGAGTGCCTTGGCCTCGCATGCAGGGTAGAGGTGGCCTGCCAGAGGCACGGCCACCCCACTATCGAGGGTAGTGAGAGAGGTGAAAACTTTATGCAGAATTTGGCACTTTTGGCGTTCCATATTTTTGGCACAAAAATAGCTCCATACTGCTAAGTTTTCAATGCACGTCCGAGAAAGCATGGCTGTCCGCTCTGAATCTGATTCAGCATAAGCACACACACTATTACAGTGGGAACTTAACATCATCCTCATTTCCAGAACGAAACAGCCCCTCTCTCCTATGTAGCAATCGACATCTGCCCTCAGCTGGAGCCTTGAATGAAACGCTAGGTTCCTCCATCTTTTTTTTTTTTTTTTTTTTGAAGGACCAGCAATCTCATCCAGAAGCTGCACAGCTTGTGATGCGCTAGAGAGGAAGGGGCCCTAGGGGGTTGGTTCCCCGAAGGAGAAGCCCTCAGCTCTCAGGATCACCCAAGCTATTCTACTGAAGTAGACCTCTCCTGGTGGCCACCAGGGAGGGCGCTACAACGGAGAATAGACATGGGGACCGCGCACCTAGAGCGCCGAGCGAGCGCTGGGTCGCAAGGACAACCCGCGCTGCAGCCCGGCAGCTCGACGGCACACGACACGCTGGTGTCCCAGAGTGTCGAGCAGACCTGCAGCTGTGCTTTCACACACAAGCAGCGGCTGGCCAACAACAGAGGGGACTCACGCTTTCCGGAGAAAGCAGATTCAACCGGCGTGCCGACGTGGTCATGTTCCCGTGCGAAAACATGAACCACCCACGAACACAGTCTCACATGTTTCCCAGGCATGCGAGACAGTGATCGTGGCCGTCAGTGAGGACAGGAAACGACCGCATCCAGAAACACACGGGTGGAATGTCATCTTTAGAAAGACGCAACTCACACCCATGTAAGCTCTTTCAGGTGAATGCTCTTCTTGGTACTGAAGCACGCAGGGGAACGGTCGCAGCGGACACAGACAGAAATGTGCAACCTGTCGTGCGCTGTCTCTCTTCCCGGCGGTCTTACCAGCCGTAAGAACGGCTATTTAACGCTCTTGGCGCACCGTTACCAGCTGTGAAAACAGCTTTTTTGTTTTGCTCAGAAACACAAAAACAAAAGAGAAAAGAAAGTCGACCCCACTGCCACGCTGTATCGCCCGCACCAGACACGAGAGATCTTCCTGAAGAGCTTGCTCGTTGTTTGATCACTCAATATTAGATAGATTAAACAGCATCGGTTGGCTCCGAAGCAAAAAACTACAGTGCAATCACCAGCTGCTCGTTATATACCCGCGCTGCGAGGCTGCGCAGCTGATGCAAATGATTGCACGCCAATGTGTATTGGCTCGTTTAGTTTCACTTGAAGTAGATCGGCTCTCTAGCGAGATTCCTATTGTTCGGTCACGACCTACGTAGTAGTGACCGACTGATAGGGAACCAGAGGTTTTCACATATTGACTTTTGCAGGCAAAGTATAGTTGAAGAAAGTAGCTGGAGCATAACCATGAAAAGGAAGGCTAAAAGTGGGGATATTGCCAGCTTTTTTGCTAAAAAGAAATTCAAAGAAGTACACAGGAGGAAGAGTGCGAGGGAAATGAAGGAGAAGGCAGTAAACTGGAGAGACCATGAGGGTCAGAGCAGGAGAAGACAGAAGGAGACAAGGAAATAAGTGACGGAGAACAGGAAATAAGTGAAGGAGATGAGGAAATAAGTGAAGGAGACGAGGAAAAAGAAGAATCAGTGAGGGATGAAGAGGAGGCTCCAGATTCAGAGAGAGGGACAGAGGCAGGGAGTGATCAGGAGGAGGAAGATGACAGAGAGGAAGATAGTAGACCTGCAATTCCCCCTGGACCAAATGGTATGTTTTTATTCTTCTTCCATATAAATTGCCGTACAGTAGGATAATATGTAATGCCACTTTTATGCATTGGCTATGTCCATGTACTGTTCAATTGCATTAGATAATTATATTTGGCACTCTCCTCTTTCTTTTTTAAGATATATCAAAATGCAAAGGTGATGCAGCAGTGCAGCCTGATTTAAAGACATTCCCAAAGACACAACATGGAGCAGCAAAACGAAGCTTCCACAGGGAGTGGTACAGTTCTCGGCCATGGCTTGAATATTCCATGTCTAAAGATGCAGCATACTGCTTTGCATGCAGACATTTTGCACATTTAAAAAACAGTGTATTCACATCAGAAAATGGCTATTCTAACTGGAAGAAGGCCACTTCCAAAGACAGTGGGTTTAGTGTTCATGCCAGATCAGACACACATGTAAATGCGATGATCGCATGGAGTGAGTTTAAAAGAATGGCCAAGAAAAATACAACTGTCTTGGGAATGATGGGAGCTGAAAATCAGAAACAAGTAATCGCAAATCAAAAGTACATTAAAACTTTGGCTGAAACCTTGCTGTTGACAGCCACTCAGAATATTTCACAACGTGGCCATGATGAATCAGAAAACTCAAAAAACAGGGGAAATTTCCTTGAGATTTTAGATCTTGTGAGTAAACATGATGCCTTAGTGAAAAAACGGCTGTCACAGGGTCCCAGAAATGCTAAATACACAAGCAAAAGCAATCAAAATGAGATTTTGGAGTGTTTAGCAGAAATGATGAGAGAGGAAATTATAAAAGAGGTTAAAGAGAGTGAGCACTTTTCTATTTTAGCAGATGAGACTAAAGACATTCAAAAAAAAGGAGCAGCTGTCTCTGGTCGTAAAAAAGATATTATTATAATGGTGTGGTTCAGGAGAGCTTCCTTGAGTACCAGAAAGCAGAGCACTTAGATGCAGCGAGTTTGACAGAGAAACTTATTTCATGTCTGGAAAAGTATGGACTGGAATACAAAGAGAATCTGGTGGGCCAAGGCTATGATGGGGCAGCAGTCATGAGTGGCAGGTGCTCTGGGGTCCAAACAAGGGTTAAGGAAGTTGCCAAATATGCATTTTATGTTCACTGCAGGGCACACTGTTTGAATCTTGTCATTGTGGACAGTGTAAAAAATGTCCCAGAAGCTGCATGTTTTTTTCACTTTGCTGGAAAGACTGTACACATTCATGTCAGGCTCATATGTTCACATTAAGTAGATGGATGTTCAAAAAGAAATGTTCAGTGGTGGGGCACCACGAGAACTTCCAAGGCTGAGTGACACTAGATGGGCCTGTCGCTATGCTGCATGTAGAAACCTTATGGACAGGCTGCCTGCAGTAATAAGAGTGCTGGATGAAATTTCAGATGAGGCCAATCCACAGAGAGCTGTAGACGCAAAAGGACTACGTTCTCAAATTGATTTTAATTTCATAGGGCTCCTTGTAGTCTTCAGAAAAGTGCTAGGTGAAACTAAGTTTTTATCTGAGATGCTCCAGTCAACTAATGTGGACCTTACCAAAGCAGTTGACCTTATTGAAACCCTCAGACAGACATTGGAAGATTATCGTAAAGAGGAGAGCTTTAATGACATGTGGAGTACAGCAATTGACACATGCAATGGTTGCAACATTTCTACCATTGTCAAATCAAAAAGAACCAAACACACATCTAGGAGACTACATGATACTCTTGTAACATCTACACTTGGACAGCAAACACATATTGACAGCAAAGATGCCTTTAGAATAGGTATATTCATTCCCATCATAGACTCAATGATCAGTGAAGTGGACAGGCGCTTTTCAAACTCTAGCAGCAAGATAATGAGGGGTATACAAGCTTTAAACCCATCAAACAATGACTTCTTAAAGGAAGAATTGGTTTTGTTAGTGGCTGAGGAATATGGCTCTGACTTGCAAGACTTGAAAACTGAGATACACCAGGCAAAAAGACTTCTTGAAAGAAACAGAGCAAATGGCAAAGTAAACCCGTCCAGTCTGACTGAGTTTGTGTCGTTCTTGGTGCCTTTTAAAGAGGTTTTCTTTGAGCTTTTTCGCCTGTACAAGATCGCAATTGTTTTGCCAGTGAGTACTGCTGGGTGTGAGCGAAGCTTTTCTACTTTAAAGCTGGTAAAAACTCACTTGCGCTCAACCATGGCAGATGACCATCTGAGAAATCTGGCTGTTCTCAGTATTGAAAAACAGCGTGCAAAAGCACTAAATTTAGATATGTTTGTGAAACGTTTTGCTGCAAAGCACAACAACCGTCGCCTTAAGCTTTCCTAAAAAAGATTGTAATTATACGTTGTCCGCTGTTTTATACTTGTAGTCCACTGCATCTTGGACACAATTATTGTACTTTTTTTCATATTTTCATTTTGTCTTTTAAAAGATGCACAGTTTTGTTTTGTTTGAACACTGCACTGGGCCTGTTGTGAATTAAAAACCTTTGTAGTGTGTAAGGGCATGATTAAATAATAACTACTGTAGTTTAAAAGTGTTTTTGTGTTTATTTTGTTAAAGCAATTTACATATAGGGATTCCCATGTACCGTCTACCCCTGCCACCCTGCCAAGACCTCTTTCCACCCTTTTGGCCCCCCATGTAAAATTTCCTAGATCCGCCACTGATCTCCACGTTATGGTAAGAGGCGTGACCTTTCCGGGCAACGTGCGCTATAAGCTGCTATCCAATCACAACACGGCCCAGACCAGGGGCCTCATTTATAACCGTTGCGTACGCACAAAACCGGCCCTGAAAGAGGCGTACGCCACTTTCGACGCATAAGTTGTGATTTATAAAAACACTTGACGGGAAAATGTGCGCGCCTGCACGCAAACTCTGACCCATGCGTACGAACATTTTGGAGAATGAGCAGTTTGGCGACACCGATGGTGAGTCGGAGTTAAATGTCTTTTTGGTCACTTTTAGCCTAGACAGAAAATCGAAATAAATGTATTATACATATACAGAAAGATAATACAAATATAATTTCACTCACCAAGCCTATTCCTTGAAGCAAATATCCACACCTTAAATGTCCGCGCCAGCGAGCGCGTTGGGCTGTTTAGTGAAACTGACGCATACGGCAGATGAAGTAAAACCGCAATCTTCATTATGAGTCCTAGTCATAAATAGGCTACAGTGCGTGTTCACAATAACAGTTTAAATAAAATAATGATTTAAAGTATGTTTTACTTCTGATATAAACATTTAGATTAAATATGCCATTCTCATTAATGGAGTTAAGCACTTAAACTACATGACATTTACTGAAAAGTTTAAATATATATATATATTCAATAAATAGCCTAAATATTTGTTGTGGATGCAATGCTTTTGAACACTTTTCCTTTGGCATGCCGTGTTTTAATGTTTTAACTACAGAGATAATCACTTATCATGATAAAGGCAGATTGTGCAAATATAATGCACAACAAGGTCTATCTGTTTCCATTACAAATATAAATCAATTAAAAATACTATTTGGCCAGTGGAATGTAATGTAATGTTACGGCACATCCGTATTTCATATTTTCCTCATGTAGCCTACCGTTAAACGTGTTATCACGTGAATGAATAATCATATGCAAATGATATGCAGATGAGGATATGCATAGTAAAACTAGGCGTTGTAAGCTCCATATATGGTTATTTCGGGGAGGAGACGCATGTGTGCACAATCTTCCGCTGAGTGGGATTTATAAAGTGAATCCTGCGCAGGTTCTGATTTCATTACATATTTTTCTAGTCATTCGGGTCTCTGCCTTTTGGCTCTTACTGGGACCTGGATCAGACCAGAGGACACAGCCACACCGGCTGCGCTCTCCTCTAACTTCACTTTCTCACACACCCCTCGTCTGACTGGAAGGGGTGGAGGTACTGGTCTGCTCATCTCAAATGATTGGAAATTTAATCATTTACCACCACCTCTGTGTGAAAACTCATTTGAATCACATTCTATTACCATCACCAGTCCTATTAAAATCCATTGTGTAGTTATATATCGTTCCCCAGGTCAGCTTGGCAGTTTCTTAGAGGAGCATGATGTGCTACTCTCATCCTTCCCCGAGGATGGCACTCCTCTCATAGTTCTTGGAGACTTCAACATCCACCTCGAAAAACCTCAGGCTGCTGATTTCCACACTCTGCTTGCCTCATTCGACCTCAAACGAGTATCATCTGCGGCTACTCACAAATCTGGTAACAAATTGGATCTTATTTACACACGCTACTGCTCCACTGACCATGCACTGGTCACTCCACTGCACACCTCAGATCACTTCCTCCTCACTCTCAACCTCAACCTACCTCAGATCACAACACGCACTCCTCCACAGGTCACCTTTCGGCGGAACCTACGCTCACTCTCACCCGCTCGTCTATTCTCTTTGGTCTCATCCACACTTCCTCCGTCAGACCAGCTCTCAGCACTAGATACTAACAATGCCACTGATACTCTTTTCTCCACTCTAACATCCTGCTTGGACAACTTCTGCCCCCTTTCCTCCAGGCCAGCCCGCGCCACTCCCTCTGCCCCCTGGTTATCTGACATATCTACTGCTAAAATGACTTACTATCACAACAAAATTAACAATTCTTCTGACTCTCGCATGCTTTTCAAAACCTTCTCCTCTCAAAAGTTAATGTTTTTAGTTAAAAAAAAATTCTTGTGAGGTTCATCCTGCATAGCTGCCTCCTCACTAGAATCTATGTGAACATGAACATAACGAACATGCTCCTGAACACTAATTGTTTCTCTTGCTTTCATTCTTCCGCGTTCACATTCAATGGCCAGTCATTTTTGACTGGGAAAAGTGTAATTGCCATTTTTTTACAAAATAAAAGCATTTACAAACAAACTTCCTGGTTAAAAATTAAAGTAGACTAGTATGATCAACAGTGCATTTTTTTCATATTTTATATAGGCTATATGAGGCTGACATATTTTTAAGGAACACGCCAACTTTTTGGGCCTTTAGCTTATTCACCGTATCCCCCAGAGTTAGATAAGTCCACACATACCCTTTTTATCTCCGTGCGTACTCTGTCTAACGCACACACCGCTAGCCTAGCTTAGCACAAAGACTGGAGGTAAACAGCTCCAGCTAGCATACTACTCCCAAATAACAAAATAACACCAACATTTTCCTATTTACATGTTGTGATTTTGTATAGTCACAAATATGTGTACAAATAACAAGATCACACGAGACACAGCCATCTTCTAACCGTATACTTACTGGGAACTATATTCTCAGAAGGCGAAGCACTGCTGGGCGGAGTGAAAAGCGCAACACTCTGAGCAAACTTTCTGCTCCTCTCCACGGGGCTTCTCAGGTGCTGCGAGCAAATCACTCCACAGAAGCACTTTAAAGTCCTTTTGAAACTGCATTGATTTGGACTTCAACATTTTGGTTGCAATTGAAGTCCATTGTGTGGAGAAAAATCTTGAAATGTTTTCCTCAAAAAACTTTATTTCTTTTCCACTGAAGAAAGAAAGACATGAACATCTTGGATGGCATTGGGGTGAGTAAATTATCAGGAAATTTTCATTTTGGGGTGAACTAATCTTTTAACCCTCTGGGGTCGGCAATCACGCCGGCGTGATCTGCTCGCTTTTTTTCTTATCAGTGCAAAAGAGATTCAAAATACTCTGTTGGTTTTGATCTTACATTTAAGTGTTTTACATCATTCGATCCAGTTAAGTTTCTATTTTTTTTTGTGTATACTCACAATAAAAACAAAGTGTTGTGTCTTTCGCCAAATAAAGAAAAATAAACATGATACGAGTTCTGCCTTCTCTCTGTCAGGGAAGTCCATTCTGAAACGCGTCCGAAAATGAACTGTAACTCAGCGAATACTTGTCACTCAGGAAGTAATTTATATAAAAAAACACATTCTTAGTTTATGTAATCCGTTTGAAACCAAGGGAGGCGCAGTTTTTCGTTCTCCCTTCATTATTTTTAATGAGCTGAGGCCGCCACGCCCCCGGCGCTATTCACATGGTAATAGTTGAGGTGATCTATACGCACAATGTTGCCAGATCGGGCGAATGTTGCCAGATCGGGCGGGTTCCCGCCCAATTGGGCGGTTTTGAATTTGATTGTGCGGGTAAAAAAGGGTTTGGGCGGGTGGACAAAATTTGGGCTGGTTTGGGGTCAGTTCGGCGGTTTTCAAACATCTACATTTTAAAGTATAATTGGTTAAAAAACTAAACTAAAGTGTGCATGTAGTGCATAAAATCGGTCATCATGACATTACAACACACACACACACACGCAGCGCAGAGTCAGCTGGCGTTGGTGTTGACGACGTCACCGACGAGCACGCACTTTCAGCCAATCAAAGACGCGATTTAGCGCGATAACTTGTAGCTGTATATTCAAGTGATCGCTAATGCCAAAGTGACATGCAGTAAATTGCATCTACAGTAAAAATTTAGATAGTGAGCAAGTCTATAAACGTACACATGTGGGGGTTGATGACTTGATGGTGAATAACTGAGAGGAGAGCACAGTTGAATTACTTGAATTGAAACTGAATATGGGACGACTCAGAGTCATTAATGGTCATGACATGTGCACACTAGCCTAACCAGACATCTGCCATTTTTACACCATCCAGACTGCATGCACTCTTGTCCCTGAAAGCTCCTGAAAAAGGTTTGAATCAACGATGAATCAGTTTTGACTGCTAAATTCTGCGTTATGTTCTGCAATATGTGTTCTTCCGAGGGCTAAAGTCATTGTTCATTTCTTGATTGCCGTTTTGACAGTGTCCACCTCGACATTTAAAGTCATATTTGCTAATTCTCCTTGATTATTGCCCTGGTTTGATGCGTTTTCCTTGGAAATGTATTTATTTTTTATTTTTAATTTACCATCGTTATTTTGTTTTAAGGAGATACAAATTGTGCTTATCAATCTTGAATGACATGGCCATACAATTATATCACATTATTTTGGTAGTAAAATTTTTGGTGTTTTTTTCTTGGAGTGGGCGGGTTTTGGTGAGCTTTTGGGCTGGTAATCACTGTCCCAATCTAGCAACACTGTATACGCATCGCACACACCCTCCGATCAATGCCATGAAAACACGGAGTTTATTCGTCAGACTCACTGATAGTTCATCGCGTTTTGAGGATGGCACGCTTCTCCGGTAAAGTCGTCCTCCAGATGATTATGGACAGCGAGGAAGAATTCACCTTTTCTTTAGTGATGGGCAGATCGAGGCTTCGTGAAGCAATGAAACAGTTGAACCAAATGGTTCATATTGTTTCGAGGCTTCGAATCAATCCGACACCCGTCTCCACGGTGACACCTAGTGGTCATTTGCAGGTGTTGATCTGAAACAACCTTGACGAGCCATTAAAAAAATGTGTTGTTTTTTTATTATTGTATTTTTCTAATATATGAAGCTTGTAACCTAGGCTCCTCACTGTGCATAATGTTATTGTGGTCCTGCAAAATGAATATTAATAAAAGAAATCAAGCCACAATGTCTCACTTTTTTAGATATTTTTATTCAAAAATATTAAGTTCTCCGCTGTGGAAGGACTTAGCCTACTTCTTTTTTTTTACAGATAATTTCTCCAGCCTTTGAAAAAATCCTCTCACAAGGGACACTTGTTGCTGGCATGCAAAGATATTTTTTAGCCAGGACATACAAATGAGGAAAGATTACTGCTCTCTCTTTCCAGTAAGTTAGTGGATCATAAGTTCTGGGCAAATACGCATCAATGATGTATTTTTTCACTTCCACTGTGGCATCAGCGTTAGCATTGTGTATCATCTGGGTTTGATGGATATGAGTATCAAAAAGTTCCCATAAACTGTCCTGTGTTTCTACTTAGATACTTACTGCTTATGGCCCAGCAGTGTCAGTAGCAGGCCTATGGTACAGGGGGAATGCCATCCTCTGCACCCTGCAAAATGGCAGGATGAGTTCTCCTCAAATGGCGCATCATGGATGATGTATTGTTGCAGTAGGCAAGCTGCCGATCACAATACACACATCTCACTTTATTTGGGGTTTCTAAATGGAAATGCTCCCACACCACAGACGTCCCCTTGGAATTATAAGGTTCTATCTGACATTTTTGTACAAATTGAGTTATTCACATATTCTTATTCTGTGACCACTTCTTTACATTATGTGATGTTGTTTTTTAAGTTGTGTACATTTTGGAACTTTTTATTTAAAAAATAAAAAGGTTCTTTCTACACAGTCGAATGGAATGCAAACACTTTAAAGCTCAATATCTCAAAACCAGTCAGAATGCAGATAGAACCTTATAATTTCAAGGTGGCGTCCATTTGATCTATCTATCCAAATCTATCTAGATGTATCTCTAATCTATCTATGTAATTAGATGTATCTACAATCTATCTATGTATTTAGATATGTATCTATGATCTATGTATCTATAATCTATCTATGTATTTATATCTATCTATATATGTATCTATCTATCTATTAATCTAGCTGTCTATATATATTTATATCTATGTATCTATTAATATGTCACTTATGTATACTCTGTGTCTCTAGCCTATCAGTCAATGTGTTGTGTAAATTTAAATGTAAGCCTAAATATAACTAAACAAATCGCACTATAAATGTCACTATATCACCAAAAATCCACTATCTCAAAATCAAACTCCTCTCACAAATACCCACGAGGTCAATATGCGTTGATTTCACTTTTATAAAGATGTGCGATTGTGTGGTCTGTTCCCGACCGTGTCAATCAAACGCTGATTCGGCGGATCACACCTGATGAAACACTTGTGAAACACTTCGAGGCTTCGTTTGGCCATAGTCACGTGACATGGGTGTTTTGAATCACGCTTCGGATCAGTGTTTCGAATCATCTGCGCTTCGGGATCTCGCAAAGCTTCGGAACGACTGTTTCGCGGCAGCCATCCCTACTTTTCTTTAGAGAAATACCGCATCTCAGAAGACGAACGGCTCCATTTTCAAGAGCGAATTGATCCCGCCGAGTATACAAGTTCGAGTAAGTTGTTTATATAGCCTAATTCTTTTTCTGATTATATAGAACTCATATGAATTTTCAGACTATATTTTGCTTAGTTTTGGTTAGCTTTTGACATCTTACAGGAAAGATTGCCTTACAATATCCTAACATTCGTGTAGCTATATGGTCGTGTAAACTGTTTCAAGGTGAAATTACTCTCTAAACATATTATCTCGTGCAAATATATTTCAGCCTCCTGTAAAATGTGATAGGCCGTCTAAATACTAGACATTATATATAAATGTTCGGTTTTGGTTAGCCTATGACACTTATCTTACTAAAATATTGCCACAGATGATTGTGAATACAGGTGTAAATGTTTGAAATGCTCGTGCGGTCTATATGGCCATCAACACTCGCGGTGACGCGGTCTATGGCCCATAAATCGATATTTATCCGTCCTATGGCCCATTAACAGATATATATAGGCCATTAATTGCCCATCTTTGGATAATGTATGCTAACAGTTGTTTTTATTTTTTTTAGGAATGTGTCTGCATCACGCTCTCATTCTCCAGCACCTCAGGCGCAGAGAGACATGTCACAGTGTCTGGTGGTTCCCTGGGGTTAACATTAGAGGTCTCAGTTTTCACGGTGTCTAGGCATTTTCACTACACTTCCCATAATCCTGTCTGTTACTGAGTGTTCATTGTGTTCAGCTGTTTCTCGTCACCTCGTTTAGCACTTGTGTATATATACCCTGTCAGTTTCAGTGTTTGTCACGGAGTCCTTGTTAATAGTCACCACACTTCCGTTGTCTACATTCTGTCTGCTTCTTGTTTTGTTTCGTGTTTTGGATTGCCTTTCTGGATTTTGACCTCTGCCTGAACTAGTTGTGAGTACGGATTACCCCTTTAATAAATCATTGCGTTTGGATCTCTCTCTCTCTCCTGTGTGTTCCGTGACAGAAGGACTCCGTCACAAAAGAGATCCAGCATCACGTCACGCTCGCCGAGCCTAAGCTTCACGTCACGCCCGCCGAGCCTGAGCTTCACGTCACGCCCGCCGAGCCTGTTCCTGAGCCGGTGGTGTCTGTTGCAGTTCCTGAGCCGGTGGTGTCTGTTGCAGTTCCAGTTCCTGGGCCGGTGGTGTCTGTTGCAGTTCCAGTTCCTGGGCCGGTGGTGTCTGTTGCAGTTCCAGTTCCTGAGCCGGTGGTGTCTGTTGCAGTTCCTGAGCCGGTGGTGTCTGTTGCAGTTCCAGTTCCTGAGCCGGTGGTGTCTGTTGCTGTTCCCGTTCCTGAGCCGGTGGTGTCTTGTTGCTGTTCCCGTTCCTGAGCCGGTGGTGTCTGTTGCTGTTCCCGTTCCTGAGCCGGTGGTGTCTGTTGCTGTTCCCGTTCCTGAGCCGGTGGTGTCTGTTGCTGTTCCCGTTCCTGAGCCGGTGGTGTCTGTTGCTGTTCCCGTTCCTGAGCCGGTGGTGTCTGTTCCTGAGCCAGGGTCTGTCTCTGTTCCGCCTTGGTCTTCACCGCCATGGCCGCCCGAGTGGTCGGCCTCACCCTGGTCGTCACCGCCGTGGCCGCCCGAGGGGTCTTCACCGCCGTGGCCGCCCGAGGGGTCTTCACCGCCGTGGCCGCCCGCGGGGTCTTCACCGCCGTGGCCGCCCGAGGGGTCTTCACCGCCGTGGCCGCCCGAAGGGTCTTCACCGCCGTGGCCACCCGATGGATTGTCTGTTTCGCCCTGGCCGGCGCTTAAGCCGTTCCCCCTTGTTCCTGTTCCCCTCCATGGACCTGGTCCGTCTGGTAGCCGCTCCGTAGAGGGGAGGTTATGTCACAGTGTCTGGTGGTTCCCTGGGGTTAACATTAGAGGTCTCAGTTTTCACGGTGTCTAGGCATTTTCACTACACTTCCCATAATCCTGTCTGTCACTGAGTGTTCATTGTGTTCAGCTGTTTCTCGTCACCTCGTTTAGCACTTGTGTATATATACCCTGTCAGTTTCAGTGTTTGTCACGGAGTCCTTGTTAATAGTCACCACACTTCCGTTGTCTACATTCTGTCTGCTTCTTGTTTTGTTTCGTGTTTTGGATTGCCTTTCTGGATTTTGACCTCTGCCTGAACTAGTTGTGAGTACGGATTACCCCTTTAATAAATCATTGCGTTTGGATCTCTCTCTCTCTCCTGTGTGTTCCGTGACAAGACATGCGTCGTTCAGTTCTCAATCGAGAATCATAGTAAGTGCACAGACGTAATATTTTACTGATAAAAAGTAATTGTGTTTACATTGTCATAATATACAAGTAGGGCCTACCTATTCTTGTGTGAAATTACAAAAGCGGTTGTATTTTTTCTTAATCCATGGCCATTAGTGATTGATAATAATACAGTTTATTTTATTGTGTTATCAACAGATGTGACAATGAACATGTCCAAGCACCGGTCCCGAAGAGAGCCATGGCAAACAAGCAACAGGTCGAAGTCCACCGTGTCATGGAAAACCGAGACTGATGTGGACATGGTTGCACAGATGCGATTCCTGCCCGCACGGGAAACTGGACCGCAAGTGACCTCTGTTGACTCACATTCGCCCATGAGTCTTATTGTAACAGTATACACTACCTTTATTTCTTTTTTTGAAAGGATGTGTTAAGTTATATTGTTAGGAAAGATTTATATTATGCTTTTCTTTTTAATCAGTGAATCCAAAAAAAAGTATCACAGGTTATAAAAAAATATTAAGCAGCACAACGGTTTCCAACATTGATAATACCTGATTATCAAATCATGATATTAGAATGATTTCTGAAGGATCATGTGACACTGAAGACTGGAGTAAGGATGCTGAAAATTCAGCTTTGATCAAAGAAATAAATTATATTTTAAAGTATATTAAAATAGAAAATCATTATTTTAAATTGTAATAATATTTCACAATATTACTGTTTATCTTATATATTATCTTTGAAAAACAGACTCGATCAGTCAATCAACGAAACGCAGATCTAAATGCGCTGAACTGTGTAGAATCTCATATGGTCCAGCGCATTTAGATCGGCGTTTCGTTGATTGACTGATCGAGTCTGTTTTTCAAAGATGGCTTCTGCTTGTATACGTGAAGTTGACTGTATGTATAAAATATCTTCTTATTAAACTGTCTGGACACTGTCAAAGTTCTCAATGCTTTGGTTTGAAGGTAGGGACCCTCATTATGCTGCCGTGTTAGTGTGGGGCTATTTTGAGCCTTGTTAATGGTATTAACAAGCGATTTTTATTTGTCATTACTCTATGCCCCATATACTAGCGTTATACTAGCGTTATAGGCTAAACTGTTTTTAGAGATAAAACTATTTACATTCGATAATCATGAAAACAAATCTCAGATAACGGTTGACTAGGTAACAATGTGTAATTAGACCAAAGGTTCATTTTGCGCTGGAGTTCTCCTTTAAAGAGCGCGATGGATTATATGGCGATAAAAGATCCCTTAAATACACAGGAGCCATTTAGGGCTTTATAGGTCAGTAGCAATACTTTGTAATTGATACGGAACTTAATAGGTAACCAGTGTAGAGGTGATAAAACTGGTGTTATATGATCATATTTTCTTGACCTAGTAAGAACTCTAGCGGCTGCATTTTGGACTAACTGTAGCTTGTTTACTGAGGATGCAGGACAACCAGCTAATAAAGCATTACAGTAATCTAGTCTCGAGGTCATGAATGCATGAACTAACTTTTCTGCATCAGAAACGGAGAGCATGTTACGTAGCTTAGCAATGTTTCTAAGGTGGGAAAAAGCTATTTTTTTGTTTCATCTGACCATAGAACCTGTCCCGTTTGAAGTGCCAGTTGTGTCAGGTACTTTTCAAACGTTCTATGGACAGAGGAACCAAAAAAATAGCTTTTTTGGCAGCAAACACTTAAGATGGGTTTGGTGCACACAGGGATAAAAAAGTACCCCATGTGTAAAATGAAATACTCTGCTGTATCTTTACTGCTGTGGACCTAATTTTCTGCCAGAGGTCCTGGACATCTTGTTCAGATACATGGCATCAAGGATTGGATCAAATACCAACAGATAAAAAAATCGAAACCTAACAGCCGGGGCTAGAAATCTTATAACGAGCCATGTTTGGATCTTCCAACAGGACAGTGATCCAAAAACAAATATCAAAATCAAAACAAAAATGGGTCACTGAGCACAAAACCAAGATCTGCAATGGCCATCCCAGTCCCTGGCCTGAACCCTATAGAAAATTAGTGGGCTGAACTGAAGAGAAGAAGCACCAACATGGATCTGGGAATCTGCAGGATGTGGAGAGATTCTGTATGGAGGAATGGTCTCTGATCTCTTGTCAGGTGTTCTCCAAACTCATCAGGCATTATAGGAGAAAACTCAGAGCTGTTATCTTGGCAAAAGGAGGTTGCAAAAAGTATTTAATAAAAGGCTGCCAATAATTATGGCCAACGTGTTTTGGAGAAAAACATTTATTTCATAATGTGATTTAGCCCCACTTTCAATTCTCTTGCTTCAATGAAAGGTTAGAATTTTGGCAATTTTTTGAATGAAAGATCAAAAGGATAAACAATGCAGATTTATTTTTTACAGCCAGTTTTGATCATATTTACCAGGGGTGCCAACAATTTTGGCCATGACTGTAATTGAGTGTCATCAGCATAACAGTGGAAACTTATTCCATGTTTTCTTATAATATTACCAAGTGGCAGCATATAAATTGAGAATAGCAGGGGGCCTAATACAGATCCTTGCGGCACTCCATAATTTACTGACGTTATCTTTGATTTTTCCCCATTTAAATGGACAAAATGGTAACGGTCTGATAGGTACGATCTAAACCAGCTTAATGCCTGTCCCTGTACACCAGTGTAATTTTGAAGTCGATCTAAGAGTATTTTATGATCTATAGTGTCGAACGCAGCACTAAGATCGAGTAAAACTAGTATTGAGATACACCCTTGGTCAGAAGCTAAAAGTAAATCATTTTTTATTTTAACGAGTGCAGTTTCTGTGCTATGATGTGGCCTGAATCCAGACTGAAATTTTTCATAGATATCGTTTTCTTGCAAGAAAGAGCACAGTTAAGCGGACACAACTTTTTCTAGTATTTTAGACATAAATGGAAGAATTGAAATGGGTCTGTAATTTGCTAGGTTATTTGGATCTAATTGTGGTTTCTTAATAAGAGTTTTTATAACTGCCAGCTTGAACGTTTTTGGAAAGTGACCTAAAGATAGAGACGAGTTAATAATATTGAGAAGAGGCTCTTCCACTACAGGTAACACTTCTTTCAGTTGTTTAGTGGGTATTGGATCTAATAAACATGTTGTTGGTTTAGATGCAGTGATAAGTTTATTTAGCTCTTCCTGTCCTTTAGTTGTAAAGCGCTGTAGTTGTTCTTGAGGGGCGATAATTGAGGCTGGATCATAAGACGCTGTCAAAGATTGTACATTTACAATTGTGTTTCTGATGCTTTCTATTTTCTCAGTGAAGAAATTCATGAAATCATTACTACTAAAGTGTAACGGAATATTTTGGTCAGGTGATGTCTGTTTATTTGTTAGTCTAGCCACGGTGTTAAATAAAAACCTTGGATTATTTTGGTTGTTTTCTATTAGTTTGCGGAGATGCTCAGCCCTGGCTGCTTTTAGAGCCTATTTATAACGTGACATACTGTCTTTCCACGCGATTCTAAAGACCTCTAAATTAGTTTGTTTCCATTTGCGCTCTAAGTTACGAGTTTCTCTCTTGATAACATGCGTAGCACTGTTGTACCATGGTGCTTTAGTTTTCTCTCTAACCTTTTTTAATCTAATTGGTGCAACAATTTCTAATGTACTAGAGAGAATGGTGCTCATAGTGCTAGTCATTTCCTCTAGCTCATCTGTTAGTTTGGGTTCACTGAGAAGCTGAGATAGATCAGGTAAGCTATTCAAGAATCTATCTATAGTAGTTGGAAGAATTGTTCTGCCTGGTCGATAACGCGGCGCAACATGACACATTTCAGCCGTACGTAGTATGCAAGTTACCATGTAATGATCAGTGACGTCATCACTTTGCGGTATAATATCTATATTGGTTGGATCGGTTCCATATGATATAATTAAATCTAGAGTACGATTAAGACGATGAGTGGGACCACTAACGTTTTGCTTGACCCCAAAGGAGTTTTGTAAATCTGTAAACGCAGCCCCTAACGCATCATTTGTGTTATCAACGTGTATGTTGAAATCTCCAACAATTATTGCCTTATCGACATTGACCAATAGATCTGAGAGAAAATCTGCAAACTCTTTTAGGAAATCAGCGTAAGGCCCTGGCGGTCTATATACGGTAGCCAAGGCTAGAGATAATAGGGATTTCTTTCTTACATCTAGGAGCGTAACATTTAGCACAAGTACTTCAAGCGAATTAAACCTGTGACCTGTTTTCTGAGTAACATTAAGAATATCTCTATAGATTGTTGCAACACCGCCGCCACGACCAATCAGACGGGGCTCGTGCTTATAACCGTATCCTGGCGGAGTGGACACATTAAGACCGAAATAATCATTTGGTTTAAGCCAGGTTTCAGTAAGGCAGAGTACATCGAAGCTGTTATCTGTGACCATTTCATTTACAATAACCGCCTTAGGTGTAAGCGATCTAATGTTTAGAAGACCTAGCTTTAGAAATTGTTTTTGTTCACTAATATTGAGATTTTCTGGTTTAATCACAATTAGATTTTTCTTAGATCCTGCAGTAGATTTATTATTTGGCCTCACTAAACGAGGAATAGACACAGTTTCTATATAGTGTTCTACACTGGTACTTATATCACTTAATTTGGGACAGCAAAGAATGTGATTTGGACTTTGACTTACTAGTCATATGGTGTGTAACGTCTTGGAGATGTTGTCCGACAGAACAGCCGCTCCGATTCTGCTGGGGTGCAGGCCATCAGCACGGTAGAGCCTAGGTCGCTCCCAAAACAGATTCCAATTATTTACAAAGAGCAGTCTCTGTTCATTACACCATGACATTAACCATTCATTTAGTGCAAACAATCTACTGAACCTTTCTTGTCCTTGTCTGTACGTGGGAAGCGGTCCAGACACGACGATCTTTGCTTCAGGCGATGCTCTGCGTACCGTCTCGATCAGGCTCCTGTAGTCCCTCTTCAGAACCTCCGTCTGCCGCAGCCTGATGTCGTTCACCCCCGCGTGCAGCACGACAGCTCCGACGCGCTCGTCACCGTTCAGGATCTCGGGGACCTGCGCAGCGACATCGAGAACACGAGCACCAGGAAAGCAGTGAGTGCGCACCATACCTTTACCTGAGGTAGCGCGGACATGCCGGACGATGGAACTGCCGATGATCACAGCGTCGTCGCGTTCCGTCTCGCGAAGAGGGGAGAAGCGGTTCCGGGTGGAGATCTCGAAGACTGGAAGGGGCGGAGAGGTCCTTGCTCTGGTCCTGGCTCGTGTCTTCCGCTGTGGAATCATCCAGGGTCCATGGTGCTGTGTCGGTGTCGGGGTGAACGAAACCAGGGGTGCTCGGGTCCTGTGCAGAGAAATACACGGAGTAGAGGAGGCCGGAGTCGAAAAGTTACTAACCACTGACTTGTGGTGATCGCTGCGCGATGCTTCAAGCGCTGATCGTCGGTCTCGCAGCTCGGCCTGCTTCTCCACGGACTCCAGCTCCAGCCGCACCGCATGCAGCTCAAACGTGTCCTCACCTGCACTCAGAGGTAGACACACATCCGATATATTCGCCATTATAGCAGATGAACAATAAATTAGCAGTGATACTACCAATAAAGATAGTAACGGAAGTTTGGAAAGTTGGATATAACTCGCGATATCAAAGCAATCCGATTGTTGTTTTTTAAATGAGACAAGTGAACTCATTTTATATGTAGCTTAGGATAGCAGGTAGCCTATTTATTTATAAGTTTCTATTATTTAATTCACATTTTAGTTTTGTAACATATTTATAGCCCTTCTTGCTATGTGGAAGCTCAACCAGCAGGTCCCCCTTCTGTGCACCGACTCTTTCTGTGGCGACAACAGGCAACAAGGGTTTGACCTTTTGACTTGTGTTTTTATCAAAGAGAAGGCAAACACTGCTACCAACAGAAGCTAATCATTGAGTTTGAAGGGTGTGCAGAACTTCACCTGCCTTCCAGCTCCTCTTTCTATGGCACTAAAGCTGATAAAAACTCTCAGCATCCACCATACTGTTACCCCTTTCTGTGTCAAAAAACAAAACTCTGCCAAAACAAATCTATAAAGTTGTATACTTTTTATTTTCCTTTGCATTTTTCTCCAGTGTAATATACTTATTATGTTAGTAAAGTAGATGAAATATTTTTTTATGCAGCTTGTAGTTCTCATTAGTTATGTAGACCTTGTGTGTGAAACCTAGCCTTACTCAGTCAAAAATTATCTCTAGCTCTGGGACTTTCAGATCTTTTAGTGCTTTTTTGGGTTTAATTCTGTTTGATGAACCACCAGGGAAAGGCAGTGCTCTGTACTCTTGGTACTTGTGTAAAGTAAAATAAAAGTGAAGTTAAATAATTTAGTTTTTCTCCCTGGTACTCGTGTCAGGGCCTCCCAGAGTTTCCCCAATACCTGGAGGAACAATACCTGAGCACTATGTGCAGGGTTTAAGGACTGATGTTAGTAGCAAGACTGACCCCATGCAGTCACCTACCATCACTCTCTCTTCAAATAAATGCTGGACTGGCAGGACAAAGCAGCACACCACTCCTTCCTCCGGCACCATAAAAGGGCCTTGTTGTTACTTTCAAATATTTACATCATGGTTTATGGTAAGCCACATCTTTGAATTGTGGCACTACTTTTGTGGAATTGGATGATGTCAACTTATGTCTTTAAATACAAATGTACATCATAATGTACAACGGTACAGTGAAGCAGGGCTCTGCATTGCAACTCTTTCACTTGCATATATGCTCTTAAATGATTTACAAGCATAGTGGGTGAGTGAAGACTAAAACCTACTGTAAATGTTATAATGTTAATGTTATATTATACTTTTATACATTTATACTAGTTCCTCCTCCAGGTTGTGGTTATAGCCTTTGCCGTGGACAGATGTAGATTTAGCCAGAGCCAGGTGCCAATACAGCCTCCTCCTGAGAGCAACACATTCCCCTTGTAGTGTTTTACATAGATAATAAATAATGTTCACCAATCTTTTTTATATAAAGTGTGGTGTTGGTTGTGCATGTGGCAAAATGGTCTTACAAATGTTTAATTCTCCCTAACAGCCAGTTATTATTTTATTAGTTTTAATTTTTATTTCAGTTAACTAAAGTGTTTTTTTCACACCCAGTGCTAGCCTACTTTAGTTGTCCTAAAAAAACGTTATATTAGTTCAGTTTTAGTCTACAATCACCTCGCTAACTATAGCTAGTTACTTTTATTTTGAAAGGGTTAGCCTACTTTCGCTTCCAAAAAAGGAATAGACCATGTAACTTCCGTTTTTCGTTCATTCTTTGTTCAAAAAGGAATAACGATAAAATGAACGCCAAAAACGAAAAACGGACCGTTTCTAATTGGTTTTTCGTTTTTTGATTCTGACACCAAAAACGGTTATTTGGTTTTTCGTTTTGAAACAAAAAAAAGAATTACGGATTATCCACCACGTGACCTCCGTTTTTGGTTTATAAACGAAAAACGAATTGACTGAAGTTCAAAGACTCTCTTCATTCTTTGTTCAAAAAGGAATAACGATAAAATGATCGCCAAAAACGAAAAACGGCCCGTTTTTAATTGGTTTTTCGTTTTTTGATTCTGACACCAAAAACGGTTATTTGGTTTCTCGTTTTGAAACAAAAAACAGAAAAACTGTATTTTCGTTTTATAATTACAAACGAATTACGGATTATCCAGAGATCCCCTGACCCAACACGCTCAGTTTAGTTAAAAATGATGAAGTATTCTTAGCTGCACATATACAAGTGAAAATGGGGACAGCATCTATTTAGAGTGCCCGCCTGATGCTAATTTAGCAGCATATCAAGTTTGATTTTCATTAGCAATACCACTTCTAGCTAAGTTATCATGCTGTAACCAGGGGGGCAGTGTTCCGAAAGACATTGAAGCCGACCTGGGCGCCGCCATTGGCTAGCGGACCCCCACCTGCTGTTAGCATTCCATTGACTCCCATTCATTTTGGCGTCACTTTGACAGCGAATAACTTTACATCTGAGGCGTTTAAAGACACCGTTTGTCCATTGTTTATTTCTAAAGAAACACGAAAATGTATAAAAGGCTCCATTACCTTGTACCTTACGTTATGGCCCCGTAGAAGCAGTTTTAGTAAAAATAGGCTAACGATTACGTCATACCCGCGCGACTCTGTCGCACAAGTCGAAAAATTACCGTATGGACAGGCAGAGAAGCTCGCAAGCAATCGGGAGGACGTGGAGGCATAAAGTCAAGGGAGAAACCCATAGAGAGTGATAAAGTTGCTCCCGCTGCTAGCTCATGGACAGCTAATGCTCACGCTCTCCGTCTCTGCGAGATTCGGAAGGGAATGATTCAGATTTCTCTCGGCACAGCTACTAGAAGACCTACAGGTTGCTCACATCATATCTACGCCGACAAGCTCAGTTTGAGCCTGCGCAGTTCGCCCAGCCATCAGGAAGTGAGTGCTTCTAATTTACTTCACTTCTCTCCGGTGAAACCTATGGGGTCGCTGTGTCCAGTTTATATACTGTCTATGGCTGTAACACAGTCTCACCCCAAAACGTCACATACTGACGGGTCTTGACCAGTGATGGGCAGTAACGCGTTAGAAGTAACGCGTTACTGTAATCCCATTACTTTTTTCAAGTAACGAGTAAAGTAAGGGATTACAATTGCAAAAACAGTAATTAGATTACTGTTACTTTCCAGTGAGGAGGCAGCGTTACTGCGTTACTGTGATGTTGTTTCGTTAGACTGTCTCGTGAGTCGTGGCTTAATTTGAGCCGGAACACGCCCGACGTTGGATACAGAACCTTTTTATTGGATCCGGCATCTCCTATGTCACTATGGAAAATTAATCGCCTAAATAAAATAAAAAAATACTATTTGTGTAGCCTAGTGTTCAATGTTGTTATCGATAGAGCATGCGCGAATGGGGTATTATTTATTTAATCCGCAACCGCATCACAAAACTCATCATCCGTAAATGCTGATGCGAGCCGCGAGAAAGCCCTTGTCTAGACTGTTCTAGAAAGGATGCAGCAAAGATATTTAATGCTAATGTATCATGAGACATCGGCCTACGCTGAGTTTCATTCATTTATGAGGTGCGCGCTCTAGTTAACAATGAAAGTGAAAGTGAACGCGGCGCGCCGGCTCCTCCATGTCACGGTTATTGTCTGCTATATTTGCCTTGTATTTGTTAAATACATGCAAATGGTTGATGAAACAGTTATTAAAATAAGATACAAAAATAATTGAATTTATACAAAACGAAATTCACTTTTAAAGAAAGGCTTTTAACAATGCAATGCAAGTGAACGCGGCGCGCGCCTCAATGCACGGTTATTATATTGTCTGCTATATTTGCTTTTTATTTATTAAATACATGCAATTGGTTGATGCAATATTTATTAAAATTAAGATACAATTTATACAAAACGAAATTCACTTTAAAGAAAAGCTTTCTACAAAGGAAAACTCAATGAAATGGTAAAAACATGTCTGACGATTTACAAAAACAAAACGAATCTGCTCTTTAATGTTAAAAGACGTAACTGTTAATAATTTGGAATACAGTCATGAGAGACTTTCATTTTAATTAGTTTATTGCTGTATTTTATTTGAATCTAATCGAATAGAGGATTTTACAAAAAAATATTTGCATTTTATATGCTGGAATATGCAGAGATATAAGTTAACAGAAGAAGGACTTTGTGTATTTCTTTAAAATATGGTGGACTCTGCATAAATTGGTTAAATGTTCAACATTTTTCTTCAAGTCTGAGACTGTTGCATTTAATTAAATTTTTGGTTGATGCAATGTGCATAAAGTTAAAATATTGAAACTAATTAAACAAGTTTTAAAAAAGAGAATGTTTAATTTGATTCAATTTTAGATGATGGAATATGCAGACAGAATAGAATTAGGCTGAAAGGTCTGCTTTTATAGCATTTTCAGGTCGTGCATCATGTTTTTGAAGTAAAGTAACTAGTAAAGTAACTAGTAAAGTAACTAATTACTTTTGAAAATAAGTAATCAGTAAAGTAACTGGATTACTTTCTTGGAGAAGTAATCAGTAATCAGTAACTAATTACTATTTCCAAGTAACTTGACCAACACTGGTCTTGACCATACGGCAACATACGACGAAAAGAGTAGGCTACCCTTTAACGTCCATGTGTGACGATTCGGGTATGGTTGGGTTTAGGTATGCGTTAGGGTACCGCTAGGAGGCGCTGCTGGTGCGCTTATGTCTGCATCTCATATTGACGTTATAGGGGTACCCTTTTCGTCGTATGTTGACGTATGGTCAGGGCGCGTCAGTATATGACGTTTTGGGGTGAGACCGGGCATTAGTCACCAAAAAACATTAGGTCTAATTACACCTTGCAATGTTTTCCGTTACGTTTCGTGCATCCAGGGTGTGTAAAGCAGAAGCAGCCTGGCCAGCGGCGGAGTATGCGCGATCCGTGAGTGCTGAAGACGTTCTGCACGGCTTTGATGGGTGCGCAGGAGGACACAAATGGGCGGCGACAGCTTCTTCCAGTGGCGGGAGCTTTTTCCTCAGCGCCGTCAACAGACAGGGCGTTACTGTAACTGTAGCCTATACACCGCCGCCGACTTGAGCTGCAAAGAAGCTGTGGCCACCCTGTCAAGGACGCTAACTGTACGTTCACACCGCAGCCGGCGAGAGCGGCAAAAATCGCTCTCGCCGCCCTGCCAAGGACGCCGTGGAAAGATTTGTGGACGCGCTGATGCTGATGACGTCGAATGCTTGCTATTTTTTCTGCTTTATTTAAAGGGACCGCAAAGCAAAAAGCAAATAAGCATATTGATCAGTATTTGTGCAGACTGGCCAAACGTAGGGTATACGTTAACCTAATAATATATTGTAAATGTGAAAGTAAGAAAATGACCGATGGAAATTATATTTTATTTTGCTAACGAAATAAACAAATTCCATTTGTGTGGTGTAGACTACGTGGCTTTTGTGTTCATTTTCCATTGCGAGTCTAATTTCAACATGCAGTTTATAGGACGTTTACTAGACTTGGTCTTTAATTAGTAGTCTACGTGATACGCTGGTAGGCTATACGCCGTATACCCACTAGGAAATGCCAAGTATTTCCGTATACCCACTAAAAAAGCGTGAGGATACGTAACAACTTCGTTTTGTGACAGAACTTTCACACTTTCATTCATAAATTCACCGTGTCTTTGTTTGCAATGGACACAGATCAAATCGCAGAATCCACTCACAACTGTATAAAGCAGAACGTCACGGAATTTGGTCATTTTTTGAATGAATAAATCAAAAGTAGGGCTGTACAATGAATCAAATCTCGACTAGTGTCTGTGAATATTAAAGGGCACCTATTATGACATTTAAAATGTTCCTAATGTTGTTGTGGGAGTCCCCAACAACAGTTTTACATGCATGCAATGACAAAAAACACTTTTGTTTTCGTATAATATGCATTTATTTTTACCTGATTTGCTCACCGACTCCCAAATGATTCGTTCAACGACTCGTTTTTCAAACCCCTCCTTTGCGCGACGCTAATCTGAGTTGATTGGTCAGATGACCCAGCAGTGTTTATAGAGATAATACTTATTTTTAACACGGAGTACAATGATGCTTTTATCAATTAAATTGTATTATAATAATGATTATAGTCCACTGCTTTATAGTTTGTAGTAAAAAACGAAAAATAAGATAAATAATTTAATGTTATGTTAGCGAGTATAGCCCAGAGTTCATATTGTAAAAGCACAATCAGTCTTTGTTTGTGTGATACACACAAAGTATGTACACAATTGTGTTCTTTTCCTTTTCTGGATATATATTTTGTTATGAGTGAAATGATTGCATTATTTTCTTATGCAGTGTTTTTATGCAAATTAACAAATCTATGTTTACATTCATATGGACAGTAAAGCATTTTTTTAAAGGACTCTTATTTTGACATGCTAGTTGGATAGTCGCGAACGAAACTGTGAACTGCGCATGCTCCCTTATATCTGCAGAGGAGCATTAAAAGAGCAGACGCGACTCTCCTGTTCATTTCTTTGAATCCTGTTTTACAGGTAAAAATATGGACATCCAAACGAGAAACACTTAACTATACCACAGCAATTGCGCAATTACCATGTATGGTGAATGTAAAGTGTTAAATGTGTTTTAGTTTATGACGTTTTGTTTGTCTTGATGTATACTCACTATAACGTGAGGAAAATAAGTTAAGTATGCTCCAGTGGTCATTATATCTAACTATAGTGTTGTATTGATAGTTTTTTGTGTCATAAAACGTTTGTTTGTTCATGTTTATTTAGTTAATTAGTCACGTTCAGTGTATCTTTGAAGCTCACTCTGTGGTCGCGTTTGGCGCGCTTGACAGTCACGTGACCAGGCACTGAGAGAAACATAGAAAGCCACAATATCTGTGTATCCATCAATAATCCATTCCTATTGAGGTAAAAGAGTGAATTGTGTTTCACAATGGTTTTAAGGAGCAAGTGCCTTTTGAAATATACACTTTCACAGTTCATATGAAGTAAATTCATACTAAACCTCATTGTGTTAATGAATAGTATTACTGTTTATAAAATATTATATATTTAAATAAAAGTTAAATGTTAACTAAAGAAGGTAAAGTGAAGAAGTGAGACAAGAGTAACAAAAGGTGATTTATTTTGATGTTGGTGACAAAAGCGATGTAATGAGACAGACTAAAGAATGTGAATTAATGCTTTAAAAGCAACTGTTGTGCTAAAATTGACTTATTGTACATTAAATAAAATATATCTGCAGAGGAGCATTAAAAGAGCAGACGCGACTCTCCTGTTCATTTCTTTGAATCCTGTTTTACAGATAACAGTAATCTGTCAGCTGGGTCTCCTTAGCCGGGGCCTGTAACAGATTCTTGGGGGCTCGTCCGGGATCCACTCCACGTGACGCTAGGAGGCGGATCCAGAGATTCCAGGACCGTGGGACAAGGTGGCACTGGGGCTAGAGGCCGGTGGCTGCCGCACCAACGGTGACAACGAGACGCACACAGAGGGTTGAACAGACGGCTGTCTTCATCCTGCGGTTAAGGCAGTTTCGGGAAGGACAACAGAGAACGACGTCATGGCAGATCGTACGAGGAAACGCTTGGTGTGGGACATCAGAAAAGACCTGATCACACTGCCTGCTGATGAACTGTTTCGCATCGCCAAGGTCATCGGGCCAGTACGAGGTAAAGACTCATCTGAACTTGACCTGGAAGACAGTGAGGTTTGTTTCGAGTACATCGATGCCTTCATGTCAAGTGAATCCTTGCTCGAGGCTGAGGACCAAGGTATAAGTGAACTGTTGTCATTACAAGAGACTGTAAAATCAGCAAAACAGATTGGCACTGCTGTATGTACATCTGATTTTGATACTGACACTCACCTTACACATGTGTTACATCCACCCACCACTGATAACACTTATCTCACATCACACGTTGCACCTGACCCTGGGAGTGTTAAGGGGGCTGTACCTGAAACAAACACAGACATGCGTAAAATGCTTGCAGAATACGAAGAAATTGGCAGAAAAATTCGCCAGTACATGACACCTACCCAGAACACTAACTTAACTCACACTGTAGCACAGGAAGGTGCCACGACAGCACACATGTACCAGAATGAGCAGCCCAGAAATGTAGCTCATGACTTCACGTTCCCTATGGGGGGGGTTTAAGTATATCCAGTCCCGTGAGTTTAAGATACATGGAGGCCAGATTGGAGATAACTCGTCAGACATCACGTTCAACAATGTCTGCAGGCAAATAGACAGCGGCCTAAAAGAGAACTTCAGCGATGCCGACGTTGTTAGAGGGGTGATGCGAATTATCAAGCCAGGTATTTTTAAAGATATGCTAATGAACAAAGATGACATGACTGTAGCTGAGCTAAAGGGGGTTCTTACAATCACACTTGGGGGACCGAAATAGCACAGAACTATTCCAAGAACTGATGTGCACCAAGCAGAGTGAACATGAAACTCCTCAACAGTTCCTGTACCGAGTCATGGGGTTGAAACAAAAAATACTCTTTGCGGCTAAACAGGCTGATTCAGACAGGAAGTATAGTGCAGCTACGGTGCAGGATGTGTTCTTACACACTGTTTACCAGGGTCTAAGCCACCGGTGTAAAGATATTCGCAGCGAGCTGAAATCCTTGCTGGCCGATAGTGATGTAACTGACGATGCTATCCTCAGGCACGTTATGAAAATCACAAGTGACGAGAATGAGAGGCTGCGCCGACTGGGCCCACCAACCAGAGCAAAACCATCCATGGCCAATAGTGCCCAAGTTAGCGATGACACTGGTGGAGATGTGAAAGCTGAAAAAGGGGTTGCTGCACAAAAAGGGCAGAACGATCAGATTAAGCTTCTTACTGCCAGGATTGATGCTCTAACCAGCATGGTAGACGCTATACAACACTCAATGCC
>JARPMJ010007252.1:0-44600 GCA_033366665.1 Phoxinus dragarum | reverse complement strand
AAAAAGTGAAAAAGCTTGATGATCAGAAAGGCAAGAACAACCTATGCTTTAAGAAAAAGAACAATTTCTCTTGTAAAACTGATTTCAGATCAGCACTATTAAGCTGCGTTTGAGACAATTTTCATGTAGCTGTCACTCAACTGCAGTCTTCCCTCTACAAATGCATCCACAACTTTTGGCAGCATGTGTTTAAAGTAAAAGCTACGTAGCTTATGCATATATGTGGAGACAAAACCATTGTCATAAGGCACATCAAGTTCCAGGTGCTGTACTGGGGTCCAAATAACAAGACAGGATGTTTTCAGCCCGAGACAGTGCATCCCTAACTGTATCTGCCTGTAGTAACCTCTGGGGCCTTTTGGGTTGACAATGTACTGCCCGCCCTCCACTCTGATGTCTTGGTTTGTGGCAGTGAGTGCATCATTAAGGGATGTGCATGCACTGAGTGTGATAGGGCATTTTACCTCAAGCAGCTTGTCATCAATGATACCATCAGGGCTTGCTGCCAGCCATGGGTCTCCTGCACACACCACCAACCCTTTGTCCATCACTATGCAGCCCCTCTCCCTAATCTGCTCCTTAGCAAGTCCCTCGCTTTCCTTCCCATACCTTGTGGCCACACTCCCCTGGAACTTTGGGAAGAGGTGTTCAGTGAGAAACTTAGCCGGGTCAGTTGTCTCACGCTGAGGCACCTTGCTGGCTGTGCTTGCTGTTATGCGTAGCTTGCGTGCATCATGCCAGAGTGGTTCTTTGCTCTGTTTTCTAGTGTTTCTCTCTAGTTCCACCACTTGATCTGGGTTCAGTTTAATGAAGGCATCATAAAATGTTGTGCACTTTGGACAGCTCAGAGCACTACCATGCTCACTGTGGGGCTGAGCTAAGCGGGCTGAACACGTTGAGTTCCTCTCCCTGAACATCCTGCTCTCCCTGACTGCTGGTGAAATCCTGACTACCTGACTCAGAGGCTGTGTCTGTCTCACTGCTGTCACACATGACAGAAAAGAGAGCACAGCCTGGCACAACTTCCTAAAATACAGGTGAAACTTGAAAAATTTGAATATTGTGCAAAAGTTATAATTTTGATGATTGTGGCTTACAGCTTATGAAAACCCCACATTCAAAATCTCAGAAAATTAGAATATTACACAAAAAAAAATTTTTTTTAAGGATTTTAAATACAGAAATGTTAGCCTTCTGAAAAGTATAATCATACATATGTATATAGTTATATAATTTCACCTTTTAATTTGAATTACTGAAATACATGCACTTGTGCACAATATTCAAATTTTTCAAGTTTCAACTGTAAATGGTGAAAAGACCTTACCTACACTGCCATATATATATATAGTACTGAATCTTTTACATTAGACTAGTTGATTTGTTAGAGATATATGAACTATAACTTACTTTCAGGGCTTTAAAAAGCTTTTTTGGTGACCCATCTGGATTTAGTGGGGGGAGGCAGAGGGGAGATTGTAGCCTGATCTTCTTGCCAGGTTTCAGAAAATCACACTGAGCTACTGGTTGTGGATCAGCCTGAAAGGATATTTAAAATGTACATTATACATAAATATACATGATAATAAAAATAATTAAGGAACATTGGCATATGTAGTGTTGTACAAAATACCACCAATTGTACACTGATATTTGAAAAGACTGGGATATAATTATTAAATATAAAATATAATAAATGATAAAATGCTCCCCTTTTTAGTCACCCGTGACCAAACACTTGGTTTTGAAGTGATAGATGGGCCACTCTGGAGTCCGTCCTGAACACACTGCTCCGCAGCAACCAAAATCGTACCCACATGGCTACACGGTCACCGTGATTTTGCCAAGATAGATGTGTTCCTGGATCAACAAATTTTGTTGATCCTGGATCAACATTTAATCAACCAATCACAAGCCTCTGATGTCATCAGTGTGTGCCGACCAAATCCCATCACTCCATTTTGAACCTTCCCTCCTCTCTTGCCTCGGCTGACCGACAAAAGGTAAGTTATTTTCTTTGTCCTCTTTCTTTGACCCTCTCTGCAACTAAAAATCTGACTTTGTAAATGTATTTATTCACTAAAAAATCCTGAAATAGAACACTTAAATGGCATAATGTAATGTAACTCTGAACATACATACAACAGCCATGTGCCGTTTAGCTAATAGCTAAGCTTACTTTACTCCATAACCCCTAAAAGTCTACTTTCTCTCATACCTTTACACACAGATATACATTTAATATTAATAAAATGTTATAATAATGTTTAAAAATTGCAATAAATTCCAGGTCTTTAAAACAGATTGCTATGATTTTAGTCAGAATAAAGTGTGCAAACAATATGACATTTAAAAAAACAGTAGAATAATTGATTTTTGAAACTGATCGTAATCACTATTTTGATCATTGCTATCGTCAAAATGTAGTGTAGGAAATATAAGCTGACTACGCCACCTCCTTATTTAAGGCAGGAGGAGCCCTCTAGGGGTCACAATACTGATTTTGGACAACAAATGTAGCTTGTAAAATGATAACAATTTTATTGTTCCAATAAAACCATCAAATGTTAAAACGTGTCAATAATAACATTCACAGAAGTTGGAATTAGCTCTCCTCAAGACTGCAAGAGGGTCGGGCCTGCCCTTGTGGACCTCCTATCACCTGTAAGAGACAGAAGAAAACAGAAGAAACCCCACAGCATACACCGCAAATAAGTAGTAACCTTTAAGTCACTATTTCAGTGCCAACCTCCAGTACACACCACACAGCAGTGTCACACCACCCAAATCACCTACACCGAAGGAGGTTTAGTGTAGATGCAGGCCCGGCCCTGTACAAAGTCTCTAAGCACTGGAACACACAAAAAGAGGAGAGCAGTACCAAAGCAACAAAGCAAATAACAAACAACATTTACGATCAAAGTCAGTATCAAATAACAATAAAAGCACAATATAAATCTAAAATAAACAAGAAACAGTGGCTGGTCTGCCCCTTTAACAGTAAAGGAAACATGCATGTGTTAGTACACATCAATGCAGCCCATAATATAAAACAACCAAACAAAACATAGCCAACTTTAGCGAAAGTACACTGCAGCACAGTTACCCAATCTCAGCTCTCAATCCCCCAACATGATTGATAAAAGGTACTATAAAACAAGAGGAAAGATTACCACATCAAGTACATTTGAGTTTGATGCAATTAATATACAATAACGGTCGGTCTTAAAAATGTATACTTCGTTTACCGTTATTCAGCATTCCAACACGGCCATCAGCCCATTGAAGGTACCGCAGCAATAAATGTTTGTCTGCCTTGCTTCCCAGACAGAGAATACACCCTCTTAAATAATCAGCCTAAAAGAAGAAAATATAACAAAGATGGAATTGTGCCATCAAGGTGCAGTCACTCCACACAAACAAACCACACAACTAAAAACATACCTATATGAAAGGGTACAGGGGCTGCACGTTGAGCACAACAAACACACACCAGAACTGCAGAAAAACAACCACCTGTTGCTGTTGGAACCTTTTATGTGGTCTTAATGATAACCTGCACCTGAAACTGATTGCTGGCCAGTCTCCTCCCACAATAATTTCAATACGGGGTAGATTCGCTACTGTTGATCCAGGACCATCATGACCAATTCAATACGGGGTAGATTCGCTAATGTTGATCCAGGACCATCATGGTCATTTCAATATGGGGTAGATTCTCTAATGTTGATCCAGGACCATCATGGTCATTTCAAAATGGGGTAGATTCGCTAATGTTGATCCAGGACCATCATGGTAATTTCAATATGGGGTAAATTCGCTAATGTTGATCCAGGACCATCATGGTAATTTCAATACGGGGTAGATTCGCTACTGTTGATCCAGGACCATCATGGTAATTTCAATATGGGGTAGATTCTCTAATGTTGATCCAGGACCATCATGGTAATTTCAATATGGGGTAGATTCGCTAATGTTGTTCCAGGACCACCATGGTCATTTCAATACGGGGTAGATTCGCTAATGTTGATCCAGGACCATCATGACCATTTCAATACGGGGTAAATTCTCTAATGTTGATCCAGGTCCATCATGACCATTTCAATATGGGGTAGATTCTCTAATGTTGATCCAGGACCATCATGGTCATTTCAAAATGGGGTAGATTCGCTAATGTTGTTCCAGGACCATCATGGTCATTTCAATAGGGGGTAGATTCTCTAATGTTGATCCAGGACCATAATGGTCATTTCAAAATGGGGTAGATTTGCTAATGTTGATCCAGGTCCATCATGACCATTTCAATACGGGGTAAATTCTCAAATGTTGATCCAGGACCATCATGGTCATTTCAAAATGGGGTATATTTGCTAATGTTGATCCAGGACCATCATGACTATTTCAATGCGGGATAGATTCGATAATGTTGATCCAGGTCCATCATGACCATTTCAATACGGGGTAGATTCGCTAATGTTGTTCCAGGACCATCATGGTCATTTCAATATGGGGTAGATTCTCTAATGTTGATCCAGGAACATCATGTCCATTTCAATATGGGGTAGATTCGCTAATGTTGTTCCAGGACCATCATGGTTATTTCAATGCGGGATAGATTCGCTAATGTTGATCCAGGTCCATCATGACCATTTCAATACGGGGTAAATTCTCTAATGTTGATCCAGGACCATCATGGTCAGTTCAATACGGGGTAGATTCTCTAATGTTGATCCAGGACCATCATGACCATTTCAATAGGGGCTAGATTCTCTAATGTTGATCCAGGACCATCATGACCATTTCAATAGGGGGTAGATTCTCTAATGTTGATCCAGGTCCATCATTGTCATTTCAATACGGGGTAGATTCGCTAATGTGATCCAGGTCCATCATGACCATTTCAATATGGGGTAGATTATCTAATGTTGATCCAGGACCATCATGGTCAGTTCAATAGGGGGTAGATTCGCTAATGTTGATCCAGGACCATCATGGTCATTTCAATAAGGGGTAGAATCGCTAATGTTGATCCAGGACCATCATGGTAATTTCAATATGGGTATATTCACTAATGTTGATCCAGGACCATCATGGTCAGTTACAAATAGGGGGTAAATTCTCTAATGTTGATCCAGGACCATCATGGTCATTTCAATAGGGGGTAGATTCGCTAATGTTGTTCCAGGACCATCATGACCATTTCAATGCGGGATAGATTCGCTAATGTTGATCCAGGACCATCATGGTAATTTCAATATGGGGTAGATTCTCTAATGTTGATCCAGGACCATCATGGTCATTTCAATAGGGGGTAGATTCGCTAATGTTGATCCAGTACTATCATGACCATTTCAATGCGGGATAGATTCGCTAATGTTGATCCAGGACCATCATGGTCATTTCAAAATGGGGTAGATTCGCTAATGTTGATCCAGGACCATCATGGTCATTTCAAAATGGGGTAGATTCGCTAATGTTGATCCAGGACCATCATGGTAATTTCAATATGGGGTAAATTCGCTAATGTTGATCCAGGACCATCATGACCATTTCAATACAGTCTAGATTCTCTAATGTTGATCCAGGACCATCATGGTCATTTCAATAGGGGGTAAATTCTCTAATGTTGATCCAGGACCATCATGGTAATTTCAATAGGGGGTAGATTCGCTAATGTTGATCCAGGACCATCATGGTAATTTCAATATGGGGTAAATTCGCTAATGTTGATCCAGGACCATCATGACCATTTCAATACAGTCTAGATTCTCTAATGTTGATCCAGGACCATCATGGTCATTTCAATAGGGGGTAAATTCACTAATGTTGACCCAGGACCATCATGGTAATTTCAATATGGGGTAGATTTGCTAATGTTGTTCCAGGACCATCATGGTCATTTCAATAGGGGGTAGATTCGCTAATGTTGATCCAGGACCATCATGGTCAGTTCAATAGGGGGTAGATTCGCTAATGTTGATCCAGGTCCATCATGGTAATTTCAATATGGGGTAGATTCGCTAATGTTGATCCAGGACCATCATGACCATTTCAATACGGTCTAGATTCTCTAATGTTGATCCAGGACCATCATGGTCATTTCAATAGGGGGTAAATTCTCTAATGTTGATCCAGGACCATCATGTCCATTTCAATAGGGGGTAGATTCTCTAATGTTGATCCAGGACCATCATGGTCATTTCAATAGGGGGTAAATTCTCTAATGTTGATCCAGGACCATCATGGTCATTTCAATAGGGGGTAAATTCTCTAATGTTGACCCAGGACCATCATGGTAATTTCAATATGGGGTAGATTTGCTAATGTTGATCCAGGACCATCATGGTCATTTCAATACGGGGTTGATTCGCTAATGTAGATCCAGGACCATCATGGTCAGTTCAATAGGGGGTAGATTCTCTAATGTTGATCCAGGCCCATCATGGTAATTTCAATATGGGGTAGATTCGCTAATGTTGATCCAGGTCCATCATGACCATTTCAATAGGGGGTAGATTCGCTAATGTTGATCCAGGACCATCATGACCATTTCAATACGGGGTAGATTCGCTAATGTTGATCCAGGACCATCATGATTATTTCAATACGGGGTAGATTCGCTAATGTTGTTCCAGGACCATCATGACCATTTCAATATGGGGTAGATTCGCTAATGTTGATCCAGGACCATCATGGTCATTTCAATAGGGGGTAAATTCTCTAATGTTGATCCAGGACCATCATGGTAATTTCAATAGGGGGTAAATTCTCTAATGTTGACCCAGGACCATCATGGTAATTTCAATATGGGGTAGATTTGCTAATGTTGATCCAGGACCATCATGGTCATTTCAATACGGGGTTGATTCGCTAATGTAGATCCAGGACCATCATGGTCAGTTCAATAGGGGGTAGATTCTCTAATGTTGATCCAGGTCCATCATGGTAATTTCAATATGGGGTAGATTCGCTAATGTTGATCCAGGTCCATCATGACCATTTCAATAGGGGGTAGATTCGCTAATGTTGATCCAGGACCATCATGACCATTTCAATACGGGGTAGATTCGCTAATGTTGATCCAGGACCATCATGATTATTTCAATACAGGGTAGATTCGCTAATGTTGTTCCAGGACCATCATGACCATTTCAATGGGGTAGATTCGCTAATGTTGATCCAGGACCATCATGATTATTTCAATATGGGGTAGATTCGCTAATGTTGTTCCAGGACTATCATGATCATTTTATTATGGCATCATAATTAAATAATAATTTGTATTAAATAACCAAAATATGTCATTATTCACATAAATTAGCATGGTAAGCAAATTCTCCAACATTTCTACTGTAGTTACGGTCAAATTATAAGTTAATTGAAATCTTTGTGTTTTTTACTTATTACAGTGTTGGATTAAATCTAAATCTACTATTTTGTATTGTAGGAAGCGCTACTGCAATTTTAAGCATTAAAATTATTGTCTTGTTTTTTAACTCCTTATCAAGCGCCCCCTTTTTTTGAATATACATGAAAATGCACATTCCGAACTTAAATGGTTGTAATTCAAGAATGCTTTGGAGTATAGATGTAAGATTGGTCTTGTTTTTAAGAAGACATTTGGCAGATTATTGTAGAAGAGAAATAAATTAAGAAAGTTAAACAGAAAAAAAGTTATAGAAGTTTGAGTTTATGAAAATGTACAACATTAAAAATTTAATTATTCATATTTTATATAAAATATATATTTTCAAAACCTGGAGGACTCTAAAAATGCAAAAAAATCAAAGGCAAAAATCTGAACAAGTTGTGTTTTAAATTTTAGGTTGATATCTCAAAAAATAAGCTTTCAGTGAGATTTTGTTTGGGCGCAGTACCAAACTTTTTCACTAGTTGACATTACTGCCCATATAAGGGCGCCTCCATTTCCATATGTTGTTTGAGGTATCTGAACCATTATTTTTACAATTTTCATACAATTTATGAAGTAGAAATCCTATTCAGAAGTAGTGTTGGAAGTTTGGCAGATTTTTAAATGAATTCAACCTCTAAGAAACACAAAAAGAACACGTATGTGCATAATAGCTCGCTGCCACGAATGGTGAATCACAAATGGTAAATCTATAATTTTTTTATTTATATTTAAAACATTTTCAGACCTTTTTTTCTAAAACAATTGAATGGATGCTATCTTTTGAACTCTTGGCATGAAAACAAACTGAGGTTTCTACCATTCTTTCATGATTTTTCATGTTCATCACTATTTCAAAATAAAGGTCTGAACACGCCTTAGGAGTATGAAAATATTATTGTTGCAAATTGATAAATTACGGCTCCTCTGTAATGTATTTTAAAAATCAGTCACCACAAATGAAAACTAGAGATTTTAAGCTTTCAAATGATGTATAGTTTGTCAAGATTGGTTTAGGTTTAGTATAGGATATTACTGTTTAAAATATATAATGGCCGCGGGCCCGCCGGCGGGCCGGCGCCAATATAAAGGGTTAAGCATCATAGTAAACATTGGCAATAAAAAAGTGATTCATATATGAAAATTCTTACATATAGCCCCTTTAATTTGTTTATAGAAATACTTTCTAATGAACTGTGACATTCTTGTTTTCCAGCTTTCAACGTTTGATTCAACATGACTAGTAAGGGTGCACATTCCATCTCACATATACATGCATGCCCTTTTAAATTTGTGTTAATGACTTTTATATACATACCCTATACAGATATACAACCTTGGGAGTCCTTATTGGGCTGTGTTGGGCCAAATAGCATTTCAGCTGCCCATTTAAAAGCACTGTATGAGCCAGGCTACATACCAGATGCGGTGAGTCATTAGTGTATTTATTAAATGCAGGTGTATTTCAGAATTTTATGATTTTTTTCAGGTTCTAACTAAAGTTATTATCAATAGGTAATGGATGCTCTCATGAGTATCACCTGCAAGGTATGTAATATATAATGTATGTCTGTATGTATATATATATATATATATATGTATGCATGTATGTATTTATCGGCTTTTCCTTTTCTCCTTAAGAAATTCAAGGATGTGTACAATATTTGTACACAATCCATGACTAAGATTCTGTCTGGATCGCAGAGGGTTAAAGCCACTACTTCTGCAAGGTGCAGTAAATAATATTTACATACCTAATAATATATTATCTAACATAAAAAATGCAATCAAAGACATTTGTCCATCTAAATATTTAAGCTGCATATTCTACACTGTAAAAAATGACTGAAATTTACAGAAAAACTGTAAAATCCCTACAGAAAAGTATTGTAAACCCCAAAACATATATTTTTTGTTTAAATCACAGTGAACTTTTGTAAACTAATAAACAGAATATTTTGTTATATTTACAACAAAAAATGTGATTATAATCAAATGTTTTTGTTAAAACTACAAATATTGGTATCAAAAACAGAGAAATGCCGTAATACTCATAACAAAACAATTTTGTTAATTTGACATGCAACTATTGTAAAAACTAAAGTTTTAGCAGAGAATGTCTAATAAGGGGAGAACTGCCACAAAGAGTGAGTCTTTATCTCACAGAGTTAGATGCAGCCTGAGGAAATTACATGTATCGTTATTGTCCACACTGGACTTACTGTAGCTAAAACACAATAAAGTCAATTAGTCTTTTCCAAGGACCATATTTAGAAAAGACTTCTGTGAATCCTTATTCAGGTCTCATGAGACCAAGTCAATAATTTTGGATCTAACAGCATCCAAAATATTATGCTGTTGCTGGAGGAGGAGTACAGTGAGAAGTGTCTGGTTCCCACAGTGAAGTTCAGTGGTAGTAAAGCTCTTATATAGGGATGCATGAGTTCTGAAGGTGTGAGTGAGCTGTGCTTTATCAATGCTGTCATGAAATCACATCTCAGTGTGATGTAATACAAAAGCTTGAAACATAAGATGCTACCCTCTCCTCATTGCTTATTCCCTGCGTTGTTAGGCATTTTTTCAACATGACAATGACGTAACATTCTCCCAAGGTGGAAACCTTCTGTGGACATGTATTTCACCTAATCTTAACACACTTGAGCACCTGTGAGGGATTTTGTAGAGACAAGTTGAGCAACACTCCTCATTAAAGATCAGAGCATTTAAGGAGTTCCTCATCCAGGATTTCAAGAGGAGAGGTGTGATAATTTGTCATGATCTTGTTCACTCTGTTCCAAAAAGTGTCTGAGCAGTTTACTTAAAATTAAGGAAGACATACTATGTACTACTATATTATACATTTGTGGAATTAAGGGTGTACTCCTTTCTGCACAAAATTGGCTCATTTTCTTATTTTACGGATATTAATAACATATTTTTCTATTCCTTTAGAAAGCATATGTTTAATACATTTCAAGTTATATTAGCAGTCATTAAGAAAACACATAGCAATGACATACAGTCTGAATTTACCAAGGTTCACCCTTATTTGGAGTGCAAAAAAAGAAATATGGAAGCTGCACTATTAAACATTACGGGACAAAGTATTTTGTCTTTGACCATATTCCATTTATTTGTGAATATTACTATTTTATAATAATGTTTATGTAATTGTTTACACACAGATGGTTTGCATACTAAATTATCTCTGCATATTTTGCTGCAAAAGGAGAATGTTTTAACTTTAAAAAAGCTACAACCTTCAGCCTTATATTATTTTAAAGGGGCTATACGTAATAATTTTCATGTTTTAATAATTTTGTTAATTTTATTTTTATTGTGAACAGCTTTTAGTGAAACTTAAAAATAAAATAAAAAACAGACCTTTCCCTACTTCAGGTTGTCTATGAAAGTCTCTATTCTGATTTTAACGACTCTTAATCTTAAAATCTTAAGTGTAATTTTAATGAACGTCATCTGTCGACGTGATATCGGCTACTGTTTTGGCCAAGGCTTGCTCGAATCACTATGGATTGCGTGCACGACCGCAAGCACAAGCAATAAGTTGCTGGCTGGAGTTCCCTTCATGGCCACAGAGCCCATTCACTTCCCAGAGCCCCTTTAAAAAAGCACACATGATGTTCCACATAAAACTGGTTACTTTTGATTAAATTAATAATTATATCTTTCCAGAAAGACCTATTTAAAACCTACACTAAAGTTATTGGTGCCCTACTGGAAAATGAAAATCACTGGACCCTTTTTGTAAGTATAGGCCAAATTATAACGTTCTGAATATGCCAGGCTTGGTTCAGTAGGAAACCATACCAGACTAAATACAATATAACTAATATTTCTTACAATTGACTGTTAACTGTTACTGTATTAGATAATTCTTTTAATCTCCTTTTTTAATCTTTAATCTCCTAATTTTCTGATCTTATTTTGTAGTTCTGTGACCTCACAAAACAAGAAGTCACATACATGGATCCATTTGGTGAAACCAATGGCAAGAAAAACAGGATTCTGAAGAATTGGAGGTAGTAGATTAACAATAAATAACAGTAAGATTTTGATAGTATCCCTATATTTCGAGGATGTAATCATTTAGTCCATTTGTCCGTTCAGTTACATGACAACAGCGTTTTGGGAGCCTGAAAACACAAGCTTTTGAAAACGGATTTCAAAGTGCATGGTTTTGAAAATGATGCCTTTACTGTCTCATAACAATATTTAATGATGCTTAAAATTCAGAACAAATACCTAAAATTAAGCTTTATTTTTTCAGTTCTTTTGCCAAAGCTAAAGGATGTGCCCTAAAATGGACATGGAATGATGTGCCCCACCCACGACAAGAGGATGGACATTCTTGTGGGGGTCCATGTGCTAATGGTAATTTTTTTCTCATTTTCTAAAATTTATCGATGTACTTTTATTTTTATGCATTCTGATAAAGTATTTAAAATTCACATTAAAATTAATATATATATATATTTTAGTTTGCTCAGGCCCTGCTTGAGGGAAAAGGTTTCGTGGATGGATATGCCTCAGTGGATATACCCCAGCTGAGGGCACAGTTCTGCAAATTCTGTTCTCCTCTTTAGGTGCTCCCTTTCATAAAAACTAAAGCAAAACATACAAATTATACATTTGGGGGGACATGTTCGGTTCACTTAGTTTGGTCGTGACCATGAGTTATTAGATCAAGTCAAGTCACCTTTATTTATATTGCCCTTTTACATTACATTATTTTACAATGCAGATTGTGTCAAAGCAGCTTTACATTGATAGAGGGAAGATAATTTTGGCTGCACAGCAGCTCTAGAAGAAAAAAGTGTCCAGCTTGAATAAGATCAGTATTGATTCATTCTGTTGTAAAAAATCATTAGTTATTAATTTAGTTCATTTATCTTACAGCAGGTCTGGAGAAACAGTGGTGTCATCATCCAGCTCACTTCAGTTCTCAATCAATGGTGTCAATGCAGGCAGATCAATATTGTTTAATATCAAGTGTTCCCATCTAAGCAAGCCAGTGGCGAGAAGCGACAGCGGCAAGGGTTAATTAATTAATATTAATTACATAATTAGTGGGAATGTGATATGTCATGACAACAAGATCATGTCTACATTATGTTCAAAGTGAAGCAGCACTGCACAGACCGAACGGTTTTGGATCCTTGCTTCTCCTCTTCCTTGCCAACTCGTGACAATAAGAATGTCACTACTCATGGACAAATTAATATCTCATGGCCAAGACAAAACTACTCATTTGATTCTTAATATATGATTGGCATATAATATTTGATCATAATTTTTTTCCCTGCAGAGAGAGGTGTAAAGTGCACAGTGTGCTGGAGGGTTCTGGTGAAAGAGAAGGTAAATAGAAGAATCTATTTAAACTGTAATTAATTAAAAAAACAAACAAGCATTGTTTCACTTTTAGGTGTGCTGTCAGGAATGCGGTGCCCACAGCCATTTAAGATGTCAGCGAACCCCATGTGGCATCTGTGTAATTTGTAAGTAATTTCAATTCCAAGAACAAACAGCTATTCAACACACTGTATAAAATTTATAGGCTAAAAGGGCAAGTTGTGCAAACGGTAGTAAAACTCCCACAAAAATCAAAACAAGTAAATAATGTTACATGCTATATTTCAAAGCAAATTTAAGGATTTTTTAAAAATGAAATGGGTAGTTTGAATAAGGGTATGTTATATGCATGTTATGCAGTGCTGTACAGTTTGTTTTTGGAATAGTCTTTTTAATAGTTTAATAGTGCTTCAACTACAGAAGGTATTTGACCTCTGTGATGCATTTCGTTTTTATTACAAATTTTGTGTGCATGCTATCTTTTTACATCATAGCTCTTGTCTTAGGAAAAAAATACAATTATGTATTTAGACTCAGAAAGTCTCAGAAAGTTACAAGGGTATGTTTCGCAGAGGCAAGAGGGGAATGTTATTAGTTAATATGTTTGGGTCTGTTCCTTATGTATGACTTCAGAACTCTTGGTAGAGTCCACAAATTGTAGATGTGCAGTATAGAGGATGATGTATCCCAGTACAAGTTTAGTTGTACACCCATTTTAATGTTTTCTATAGAGGTAATAATTAGTCCTCCTGAGATTAGAATGGCATTGCTGTTTATGCTGATGCTTCAATTAGCAGGTGAGGGAAACAATATCTTCGATCATCTGCAAAGAGAAAGTAAGCAGACAGAGGAAAGAACAAGACATCCAGATGATGAGAAGAAACAAGAGGAAGAAGAGAAAAGGGAAACTCACAAAACATAAAAAGTGGAAGGAAAAACAAAACAATCAAAGGGTACAAAAAGAAAGGCAAGTGATGCATCAGGGAGGGAAAAAAAGCAAGACAGCAAGGAAGAAGGACAGCCACAAAATGTTGACACTGACAAGGACATTAAAAATGAGGAAATTGAGGCAAGAGACAGTGGAGATTGTCCTTCGAATAACCCCAAAGACGACATTGAAGGCATCAAAGTTTTTGGACGCTTAGCTCTCACTGGTCAGAGAAAGTCCCTGTATGTCGTCACTAATGAAGAACTTCAGCGCAGAGTAGAAGGGGAAAATATGTCCTCTAATGTTTTCAGAGATCTGCTAGGAGTAAGTTCATTTTTAAATTGATTGGGTCGATATATTAAAGGATTAGTTCACTTTTAAAATGAAAATTCTGTCATCATATACTCACCCTTAATTTGTTTCAAACCTGTATGAATTTCTTTCCTCTGCTGAACACAAAGGAAGATATTTAGAAGAATGTCAGTAACCAGACAGTTTTTGGTTCCCAATGACTGCCATAGTAGGAAAAAAATATACTATGGAAGTCATTGGGAACCAAAAACTGTCTGGTTACTGACATTCTTCTAAATATCTTCCTTTGTGTTCAGCAGAGGAAAGAAATTCATACAGGTTTGAAACAAATTAACGGTGAGTATATGATGACAGAATTTTCATTTTAAAAGTGAACTAATCCTTTAAGTTATCAGTTGTGTTTTATATTTGTTTTCATCTCTCTATTAGTTTTATTTTAGTCCTAATGCACTACTGTTCATTTTTCTTAAGGGGCGCAAAAAAAATCTGCCTGAAATAGTCCTCAATCTTCCAAAGAAAAAGAAGACTAAGACAAGCATTTTTAGTGCCCTTACAGAAGGAGAGGCTTCAGACCTGGCCACTGGTTTAACTAAAAGCCTGTGTCAAAATGTCAGTCCAGAGTTGGTCCGTAAAGACATAAGAGACCATAATGCAGAAGTAACCAGGTACAGTACTTTTTTTTAATGCAGAGATACTGTATTGGTGATATTTGATGTAATTTTATTAACTGTTTCATCTTTTTCTTTTCATTAAAGGACAACTCTGGCTAGTGTACGTGCCAACTTGCAATCAAGCCTGGATTCTAGATCGGCTTTCAGTTTATTAACCCACACATTTGGTCCACAGGCAGTGGATGGAGTGTTAGCTTTCATCTCTGACAGTCTAAAATAAAAACAGAACAAAGAAATGTCATGCAGCACCAAACTGTTCGTGAAATGTTTAGGTTGTTAAATCTGACAATAACCTTTTATGTTTGACATTTTGTTTATACAGATGGTTCATCTCTTCAAAATGTACCCAATTAATCGAGAACTAATTGAATCAAGGGCCTTTTATTTCTGTAAAATACTCTTATATTTGTGTTATATTAATAATTTTGTCAAATAAATGCAAATCAATATCCTCATAAGTAAAATAAATTTCTTACATCTTTAATATGTGGAATAATTAAAAATGTTTTATTTGATGAATGGCATATGATTCCTTCTTAAGAACACCAACATAGCCACATTGCAATGGTACTGTAACGGTAATTATTAATAATAGATCTAAACTATAAAATGTACATTGACGCAATCTCTTTTTATCACACAACATGCATCACATTGAAAACAGCTTTGCAGATTCTTCCGAAAACAGTATTGTTTTGAAATTAACATCAAGTTAAACAAAACATTTGGCCACACTAAAACCAACTCTTCGTTTGATCCCAAAATTTCATACAAGATATTCTGCACCCAATCCTGTATTCACATTTTCTTTCATTTTCTTACTTTTTTTGGGTTGTCTCTTTCTTCTTTTAAACCCTCCTGAATTTGTGTCAGAAATGCAGGTTTTCTTGGAAACCTTGGAAGTCTTTTTTCTGTTTTTTGCATTGCATGGGAAGAGTGGCCGTATCTTCCTTGAAGTGTCATTGGTACAATGCCTTTTTACCAAAAGACTTCTGCCTTCTTGTTGCACGTTAACATAGAGATCATTTATTTGGCTTTTGATTTTCTCTGGAACAGTCTGCCATCTTTTGACAATTTCAAGAACCTCTTCTAGTCTCCGGAAGTCTGAAGGTGTGTCTTGTTTCTCAAAATACACATCAGCATTGTTAGATTGATTCACTGAACAGCAAATGTTTTCATTAATGGTCATGCCAAACAACTGTTGTGCTAAAATAAGGCAGGGACATATGCCATGATATGAGAATGTGCAACAGGTACAAGAATAGGTTTCCAAATCTGTGTGATATGTTCCTCTCCCACAAAGGCTTTCGACGTCGATTTCCATCTTCACCTCAGAACAGACACTGAAGTGACCTTTGTCTTGTACAGCTCTTGCGTGAGCTTCCAGCTGAAGAGCAAGTTCAGGGAATGCATCATCCTTATCTTTGAGTATATCTAGCAACACCAAATGTTTGCATACTTCACCTTTCAAACCCACAGGGCAACTGCAGAAACACTCTGCTGGGCAGGTTCTGTAGGAAAGTGAGGAGTCTTGTTCGGATGGCACATTATACACATATATTTCCAATGATTCTCTTGTAATGTGGTCAATCCAGTCTTTTTCCATCATTCTAGTTGCTTTGTTAAATGTTTCCTCCAACTTCATGGCAACACAGTTTGCCATTCTTCCAGCTGATTGCAAGTGTTTAATCACCTGAAAGTAAGTCTCTGTCTTGCAAAGAAGGACGTCAAGCAAGTCATCCAAACGTCGATTTCTTATCCCAGATAAGAATTGGTATTTCAGTCGATGGAAGAACCTGAATAAAAGAAAAACAATTTAGACATTCTACTAACAATGAGTAACTTTGCATCTACATGTCAACTAACTGTCATTAGAGTATTAGTACACTGTATGCTATCTGCTAACACTTTATTTTGATGGTCCTCCAACAGAAATTCTTCTGGCTATAAGTAACTTGGCAACTAAAAGTCAATTTATTCTAACCCGGACCCGAACCCTAACACCTAACCATAACCTAACAGTCTACTGACAATCTACTACAGTCTACTAATACTCTAATGAGAGACTTATAGTTAATAGAATGTCTAAAGTGGACTATCGAAATAAAGTGGAACCTACCTTTCTATCAAATTGTTGGTCTCTGAATTCCCATGGTTATAACAACGTCCATAATCAGCCCATATATGACTTATTGGTTTCCAGTACCTCTGGAAATAATTGCAAAGCCCTTTGTAGTGAGAAAATTCCTTTAGGAATTGTTTTGCCACTCTGTCAAAATCAGCCTTCGGCAATTAACAAAAAGAGGTATGGTGAGTCTACAAGCAAAACATCAGGCAACAAAAATAAAAGCTTAGTAATATACAAGATAAAATATCTATAGGATTCTATAATATAGTAAGAAAAAATATATATATATCTATATTATTTTGCCTTTTCTGTGTTTTTAAAAACATTGGATGAATGAAACATGAACATGAATGGAAAAGTACACAATGTATAGTGAAAAAACCCTCTTGGTCAAAAAATTGAAGGTGCAAAGGGTATAAATTCAAACATTTCGGACTTAAAGGGATAATTCACAGAAAAATTAAAATGCTGACATTATTTACTCACCCTTGTTCCAAACCTGTATGAGTTTCTTTCTTCTGTTGAACACAAAATAAAATATTTTGTAGAATGTTGGTAACCAGACAGTTGACGACACCCATTGACTTTCTTGGTATTTTTTTCTTCTTCTACTATGGAATTCAATAGGGTCCATCAATTGTTTAATTACCAACATTCTTCAAAATATCTTCTTTTGTGTTCAACAGATGAAAGAAACTCATACAGGGTAGGAACAACATGAGGGTAAGTAAATGATGACAAAAAAATTAAGCATTAAAATTATAAAAAATGATAAAAATTCTATATTATGTACATATTACAATACAACCATTACAATTTAAAATTCAAATACCATAGGACAAGCTTTCATTTTTTTGAAGTAATCAATAATTTCTTTCCGGATACTTGAATGCTGTGGCCCACTAACACCAGAATCTGACTTCATCAACCACCGAACAACGGCCTGTGGACCATGACATATGTAATGGATTAGGCAAGTATCATTAAAATAATGAATCATTAAATTTAAGGAAAAAAAAAACGTCTTACTTGGAGTACATGGTACCAGCAAAGAAGAACATCAGACTCAGGGAAAACGTCATTCAAAGCATTTATTTCACTCATGTCTTTGTCAACCATGAAGCACCTTTAAAGAAAAGAAAAAAGTAGGTTAACTTGTTCAACACTGCTGGATCCATTCCAGCAGTGGGGTCCCCAATATATCAGTTCCTTAATAAATTACCTTGGTGGCTTAGGGAACAAAGGTCGTAGCCTCTGAAGTGCAAGCGTAAGGGTTTCTTGCGTCTCACTGCTTGTTATTATGTATGCAACAGGAACTCCATGACCATGGTCCACAAGCAGTGTAAAAAGTGGAAAGGAATATTGATTCACACAGTGTGTGGCATCAAAAAACACAATGTTACGCCCATGGTCCTGTAAGTCTTTTCTCATGCACTCCGTTTGAAGAACAATTATAAGGTCCTGATCCTTACCCAGTGGCTGATAAAATACAACATTATCTTTTAAAGGACCAGCTAATAGTTTCTCTGTACTCTTACAATCATCTTTATCAAGATGTTTCCCTCGAAGCATACAGGTACGGATATTATGTATGTCTTCTGGTGTAACAAAGTATTCTCTGGAATGATAATTAACTTCTCCATGAGCTTTGGACCACTCATGAGCTTGAAGGAGGATGACATCTGGTTTTACGCCTAATGTGATCCACTTCTTGATCTCATCCACCAGCTGAGGGTGAATCTGCTGAAAATTACCATCTTCTACAGAAACATCATGTCCATTGTGCTGGTCAAATATTCTCTGTACAACAACTTTGTGTCCTTTCCAATCATTTTTTACTGTAAACGAGAGGTATGCTTTACACCCGACAGCTCTGTGACTTCTTTCATATACATTTCCAGATCTTCTGCAATGGAAAATATAATATCCTCTTCCTTTATCTTTTAAACTGGAGCAATTTGTGGTCCTGAATGAATTTCTGTGCTCTTTGTTAATTATTTCTGTGATAAAGTTCTCTTCTTGATCATCTGGTTTAAGAACATGCACCTTGAGTTTAATGTTTTTCTGTCTTATTTTTCTCCTTTCTTCATTTTCCACAGACTTTTTGATAAACTCCTCCATCATGGGACATATCTGAAATGTATACACACAAAAATGATACTTAATTAATTTTCAATCAGCATCACCAAACACATTAACTAACTTGAAATGAGGAAACACTAACAAAAGCTGCTAAGTTAAAATATTAAATTTTAAAACATGTTATAGTTCTCCACTTGAATGTAAATGGATTGGTGATTCATTGATTCTGAATAAATGATGGTCCTGAATCAACATGATGCATCTACCGCATATTGAACTGATTGTGAATCTACCCTATATAGAAATTGTCATGATGGTCCTGGATCAACATTAGTGAATATACCCCATATTGAAATGGTCATGATGGTCCTGGATCAACAGTAGCGAATCTACTCCGTATTGAAATGGTCATGATGGTCCTGGATCAACATTAGTGAATCTACCCCATATTGAAATGACCATGATGGTCCTGGAACAACATTAGCGAATCTACCCCGTATTGAAATGATCATGATGGTCCTGGATCAACATTAGTGAATATACCCCATATTGAAATGGTCATGATGGTCCTGGATCAACATTAGGGAATCTACCCCATATTGAAATGATCATGATGGTCCTGGATCAACATTAGAGAATTTACCCCCTATTGAAATGGTCATGATGGTCCTGGATCAACATTAGCGAATCTACCCCGTATTGAACTGACCATGATGGTCCTGGATCAACATTAGCAAATCTACCCCCTATTGAAATGGTCATGATGGTCCTGGATCAACATTAGCGAATATACCCCCTATTGAACTGACCATGATGGTCCTGGATCAACATTAGAGAATCTACCCCCTATTGAAATGGTCATGATGGTCCTGGATCAACATTAGATAATCTACCCCCTATTGAAATGGTCATGATGGTCCTGGATCAACATTAGAGAATCTACCCCCTATTGAAATGGTCATGATGGACCTGGATCAACATTAGCGAATCTACCCCGTATTGAAATGACAATGATGGACCTGGATCAACATTAGTGAATCTACCCCCTATTGAAATGACAATGATGGACCTGGATCAACAGTAGCGAATCTACCCTCTATTGAAATGGTCATGATGGTCCTGGATCAACATTAGTGAATATACCCCATATTGAAATTACCATGATGGTCCTGGATCAACATTAGCGAATCTACCCCCTATTGAAATGGTCATGATGGACCTGGATCAACATTAGCGAATCTACCCCGCATTGAAATGACAATGATGGACCTGGATCAACATTAGTGAATCTACCCCCTATTGAAATGACAATGATGGACCTGGATCAACATTAGAGAATCTAGACCGTATTGAAATGGTCATGATGGTCCTGGATCAACATTAGTGAATATACCCCTTATTGAAATGACCATGATGGTCCTGGATCAACAATAGCGAATCTACCCCCTATTGAAATGACAATGATGGACCTGTATCAACAGTAGCGAATCTACCCCCTATTGAAATGGTCATGATGGTCCTGGATCAACATTAGCGAATTTACCCCCTATTGAAATTACCATGATGGTCCTGGATCAACATTAGAGAATCTACCCCTTATTGAAATGACCATGATGGTCCTGGATCAACATTAGCGAATCTACCCCCTATTGAAATGACAATGATGGACCTGGATCAACAGTAGCGAATCTACCCCCTATTGAAATGGGCATGATGGTCCTGGATCAACATTAGAGAATCTACCCCCTATTGAAATGGTCATGATGGTCCTGGATCAACATTAGATAATCTACCCCATATTGAAATTACCATGATGGACCTGGATCAACATTAGCGAATCTACCCCATATTGAAATGGTCATGATGGTCCTGGATCAACATTAGAGAATCTACCCCCTATTGAAATGGTCATGATGGTCCTGGATCAACATTAGAGAATCTACCCCCTATTGAAATGGTCATGATGGACCTGGATCAACATTAGCGAATCTACCCCGTATTGAAATGACAATGATGGACCTGGATCAACATTAGAGAATCTACCCCCTATTGAAATGGTCATGATGGTCCTGGATCAACATTAGTGAATATACCCCTTATTGAAATGACCATGATGGTCCTGGATCAACATTAGCGAATCTACCCCCTATTGAAATGACAATGATGGACCTGGATCAACAGTAGCGAATCTACCCCCTATTGAAATGGTCATGATGGTCCTTGATCAACATTAGAGAATCTACCCCCTATTGAAATGGTCATGATGGACCTGGATCAACATTAGCGAATCTACCCCGTATTGAAATGACAATGATGGACCTGGAACAACATTAGTGAATCTACCCCCTATTGAACTGACCATGATGGTCCTGGATCAACATTAGTGAATATACCCCATATTGAAATTACCATGATGGTCCTGGATCAACATTAGCGATTCTACCCCTTATTGAAATGACCATGATGGTCCTGGATCAACATTAGCGAATCTACCCCCTATTGAACTGACCATGATGGTCCTGGATCAACATTAGAGAATCTACCCCATATTGAAATGGTCATGATGGACCTGGATCACATTAGCGAATCTACCCCGTATTGAAATGACAATGATGGACCTGGATCAACATTAGAGAATCTACCCCCTATTGGAATGGTCATGATGGTCCTGGATCAACATTAGAGAATCTACCCCCTATTGAAATGGTCATGATGGTCCTGGATCAACATTAGAGAATCTACCCCGTATTGAACTGACCATGATGGTCCTGGATCAACATTAGAGAATTTACCCCGTATTGAAATGGTCATGATGGACCTGGATCAACATTAGCGAATCTATCCCGCATTGAAATGACCATGATGGTCCTGGAACAACATTAGCGAATCTACCCCATATTGAAATGGACATGATGGTCCTGGATCAACATTAGAGAATCTACCCCATATTGAAATTACCATGATGGTCCCGGATCAACATTAGAGAATTTACCCCGTATTGAAATGGTCATGATGGACCTGGATCAACATTAGTGAATATACCCCTTATTGAAATGACCATGATGGTCCTGGATCAACATTAGCGAATCTACCCCGTATTGAAATGGTCATGATGGACCTGGATCAACATTATCGAATCTATCCCGCATTGAAATAGTCATGATGGTCCTGGATCAACATTAGCAAATATACCCCATTTTGAAATGACCATGATGGTCCTGGATCAACATTAGAGAATTTACCCCGTATTGAAATGGTCATGATGGACCTGGATCAACATTAGCAAATCTACCCCATTTTGAAATGACCATGATGGTCCTGGATCAACATTAGAGAATCTACCCCCTATTGAAATGACCATGATGGTCCTGGAACAACATTAGCGAATCTACCCCATTTTGAAATGACCATGATGGTCCTGGATCAACATTAGAGAATCTACCCCATATTGAAATGGTCATGATGGACCTGGATCAACATTAGAGAATTTACCCCGTATTGAAATGGTCATGATGGTCCTGGATCAACATTAGCGAATCTACCCCGTATTGAAATGACCATGGTGGTCCTGGAACAACATTAGCGAATCTACCCCATATTGAAATTACCATGATGGTCCTGGATCAACATTAGAGAATCTACCCCATATTGAAATTACCATGATGGTCCTGGATCAACAGTAGCGAATCTACCCCGTATTGAAATTACCATGATGGTCCTGGATCAACATTAGCGAATTTACCCCATATTGAAATTACCATGATGGTCCTGGATCAACATTAGCGAATCTACCCCATTTTGAAATGACCATGATGGTCCTGGATCAACATTAGAGAATCTACCCCATATTGAAATGACCATGATGGTCCTGGATCAACATTAGAGAATCTACCCCGTATTGAATTGGTCATGATGGTCCTGGATCAACCGTAGCGAATCTACCCCGTATTGAAATTATGACGATAGCAATGATCAAAATATTGATTACGATCAGTTTCAAAAATCAATTATTCTACTGTTTTTTTAAATGTCATATTGTTTGCACACTTTATTCTGACTAAAATCATAGCAATCTGTTTTAAAGACCTGGAATTTGTTGCAATTTTTAAACATTATTATAACATTTTATTAATATTAAATGTGTATCTGTGTGTAAAGGTATGAGAGAAAGTAGACTTTTAGGGGTTATGGAGTAAAGTAAGCTTAGCTATTAGCTAAACGGCACATGGCTGTTGTATGTATGTTCAGAGTTACATTACATTATGCCATTTAAGTGTTCTATTTCAGGATTTTTTAGTGAATAAATACATTTACAAAGTCAGATTTTTAGTTGCAGAGAGGGTCAAAGAAAGAGGACAAAGAAAATAACTTACCTTTTGTCGGTCAGCCGAGGCAAAGAGGAGGGGAAGGTTCAAAATGGAGTGATGGGATTTGGTCGGCACACACTGATGACATCAGAGGCTTGTGATTGGTTGATTAAATGTTGATCCAGGATCAACAAAATTTGTTGATCCAGGAACACATCTTACTTGGCAAAATCACGGTGACCATGGCGACACACCTCTCCATTGCTGCATAGATCCAGATAGACATTTTATCAACGGGATAAATGCAAGTATTGAAAAAGTGTATCTAAATGCGTTTGTAAAATGTAACGTTAGCTAGCCAGCCATACTTACCCTGCCATGCAGGTGCAATGTCCACTCTGGATTTCCCCGGATTTCATCGCAATGATCCAGGCGGAGTAGCTCTTTGAAAGCGTCTGACCCGCCTCGATTTCCCCGTAAACGACACAGGTATTTCCATCCGTGTGTGTTAGAATTTTTTTAACTTTTCCGGAATGAAAATAGTTATAGGCATCCAAGCTGCGATATGCCTTGAACGCTTCCCTTGTGTACACACATTCCTTCTCGACCAAGTATTCAAAGATATTTACCTGACTGACCTCCGGTAAATCAGACAGGTTTGCTAGAAAAAAATGTTTGCCTCAAAATTTGGTTGAACGGGTCTGGTAGTGTAACGTTATCACATTTAAGTTTGGTCAAGTAACGGCTCTTTTCTTCTCTTGGTAGTCCCAAATAATACTGGCTAGACATAATTGCTAGCTTGTTTCTACAGATGAACTCTTGTTGTGTTGTTATTGATTCTACCGGAAGTTAAGTTTGGGCCATAAAATCGCGCATGCGCAGTAATGTTTGTTTATGTTGTTGCCGTTGAAACCGTCTATAGCAAAATAAACAGATTGGAATCATATATTGCGACGATATATTGTTTATAATCATCAACGGACACCACTAACCACTCGGTGAATTTAACAGTTTTGTAAACGAACATTATTGGCTGTTTTAACCCTCTGGAGACGAATTGGGCGGTACCGCCCAAAATGGCATACTTTTACAAATGTGCAATTATCTTCAAAACTATTAATGATAGAGAGGTGCGGTCTTTTTTGCCGTCTTCCTCAGATTCCGCTGAAAACAGTGGTATCCCGTTTGTATTATACACACGCTTCGCTGTTGCGCAATACCACTGCATAAAAAGGCCAATGAAATCGATGTTGTTAGGCAAATTCCACCAATGGAAAAATTGCCGCTGGGAGGATTTTTTTTTTTACCCAATCAGAGGAAGGTTACCATGACGTATTCTAGCCAATCAGAGGACTCTGTAGCCTTCAACATGTGCAAACAAACAGCGTCATGTGGACGGAGAATGAGACAGATAGCGAACGGAGCGGAGTATTACAGAGCGCACAGAGATCTATATAAGAGAGAGACAGAATAACTTAAATAGCATTATTATTGTATTGTTTTAGCACTGTTATGATGGCTAGCAGTAAGATTTACGGCAGAACAAGCTCTGGAACAGTTAGTGGAAAGTAAATCTGCCAGGTTGTGAGTGTGTCATGTTCTTCAGAGCAAGCAGGTCTCATTTAGTTCGAAGCAGATAGCTTTTTCACGCCTGGGACTGTTTGTAAAAAAAGTTCCTTATTTCATTGTTCTTAACACATTTGATTGAACAATTACAAATGGCTGTCAAGCAAAGGGTTTGACAAATATTTTTTTGGTTCAAAAACTGTTCACTATTGTTGTGTGAGGTGTGATTTTCAGTAATAAATGACAAAAATCAAATTTTCGGTTTTCGAAATTCTCTCGATTATTGTACATTTTTCACACATACTTCCTTTATAAACACATTACATGCATGCTTATGTTAGCTTAGGGTCTTCTGAATCCATAGATACCAAACACATGGTGTTCCATCTCCATTACATATGGTTTATAAGCCCAAATGTAAAAATAGAGAAAACGGACCAAAAAGGGCTTAGTCCCCAGAGGGTTAATGACATTTTCGGACATGCCCATTGACTCCAATGTTAAATGGGTCCATGGCCAATTCTATTATAGTCAAAAACTCGAGAGAGGAACCATTGTCAAAAAAATGTTGTCCACCACTCTTGTTCATCCAAAACAAACTACAATATAGACTCAAGGTGTTAAATACCGGAATTATCCTTTAAGGTAGCTACGCGTGTGAGGTTTTAAGTTGCGTTGTACGCAAATAACGTAGTGCAGCATTCTCAGCACGCACAGACTCAGTGTAATTGCCTATTCACTAAGCTACTCTAGTTGAGCGATCATATCGCGTGCACACATTCATGTGAAGTGTTTATGTGCAAGATAAAGTTTGTGACAAAGTAAGTTTTCTTCTAATGTATATTGTTAATAACACAGATTGTCACACTGTATCCCAACTGCGCTAAGTTAGACTATGTTTATGATGTTGTTCGGCTAGCGATCTCTCTGTAATTTGATCCTGCTTAACGAGCGGATTATCCCGCTAGCATCGCGGCTCGTATTGTTCATGTTTAGTTATTATCTTGAAGTGCATTTTTCCGTGGGATAATATCCTTCACTGGTTGTCATTTATTACTGCCTTTATTAACGAGACAGTCCAATTTCTATCATCCATACGTTGGTGTTTTTGTAAATTTCATTGCACTATGCAGTTTATTATTGCAGACTCATACTAATATATTTCTCCATGTATATTTGATGTATCAGTGCACTTTACAGAGAGTTTATATTTGAGTTCGCAATCTGTTAAGTTGTTGAATATATTTAGACAATGAGTATTTATTTCTGTTATATTATTTATTTCAGAAACTACCTCAAGTAGGCTACACTATTATGTGTATATAGTCACTCTTATACTCATATATAGTCAATCTGATGACTCCGACTCCCTGACCAGAGTTCTGCAGCGGTCAATAATATAATCCACCAGTTTCAGTGGGGCAATCCCCAACAGGAACAGTCTTCTTTTCAATTAATGATATGCATTATTTATTCTTTCAAGCAGCAGACATATTTATTTGTATGAATTAAATATAATGAATCCTTATTAAAGCTAGTAACGAGCAGTGAATGCTTTTCTCTTTTTCTTTTGTTACTTAATCAATATTAAGGACACAGACCGCATTAGGTTTATTACCCACTGTCACTTTAAGACATCGGATCATGTCCAATGACATGCAGATCCAATTGCACTGATGCACTCAAAACTGTTTAAGACATATTAACCAACATAGTTTACGTGAATACTCTCCAAAACGGGCTGCTGGGTAGAGCAGCACGTAACGTTACAGTCCAAATGTGCGCATCTACCACAAACGCAGGACATCAGTTCTGACTGGATCGCTTCCCAAATCGTCACTATCTAACATTTTTGTCTAGTTTTTATTCGTTGACGAAAATGTCAATAGATTTTTGTCATAGTTTTTGTCATTCAAAACTAGTTTTATTTAGCTAGTGTCTCATCTTCGTCTGTGAAAAAATGTCGTTGACAAAAATAATAACGAAAATTATTCGTCAACGAAATTAACACTGCACCAATAACAGGGACTATCCCTAGACAACGTGAAAGTCTGGTCACCCTAAATTAGGCTGACTAAGAAAAAAGACCACAACTATATTGAAATCTAAATGTATGCTTTAGCTAACTTGATATGTAACTTTACACAGTACACACACAGAACTGGGTAGCGCCCAGCCAGCTAACGTTACAGTAGCAAGCTGTTAGCAGACTGTTTCAATACAATCCAATGACTAATAAAAATAAAATAATAAATTTAAATTGTACTCACATCAAACTCAGGGATTGTAGGCCTACTCAGGTTCGATGGATGAGATGCAGGACCGTCTTGGTGCTCAATCTGTTTGACCTTGGCCTCACCGTTGTTTAACCAGCGCAACATATTTGCGATGTCATTAAGCAGTGTAACGTTAGATGTGCCGCGAAACAAGTCTCCGGGTGAGTGACAGTAACTATAGTAACAGCATGAGAAGACGCGCTCCGTTGTAGTCAGCGCTTGGTAATTTTGGCATTTTCTAAGTAATAGGCTAGTAATAAATGAACACACATACAAAAAATGTCTTTCGTCCTGTAGGCGTCCTGGAGAATATTTCTGTTCGTCCTAAACACATTTTCTATCGTCCCCAGGACGATAGGACGCCGTTAGTCTCGAGCCCTGGTTTCATCAACCAATTGCCTGGATTTAATAAATAATAAGTAAAGCAGATAATAGATAGCTCACGACGACAGGGAGGCACCGGCGCATGAACTGGAGCTTTTCTCATAAATTAACCGAAACTTAGCACAGCCTATGCCTCACAGACCTGAGAAATATATATATTATCTACAGAACGCTTTAAATCATACTTTTAAACAGAACAATTCAAAATGAAAGAAAATTATGTAATCCGTATGAAATGTGCATTTCTCTCTGCCGTGTTCACTAGCCTAAGATCGCGAGTCAGCATCGTCAACTTCATCTTTGCAGCGAGACAGAAAACACTTGTTTATTAATAAAAATGTCTCCCTGCTATATTTGACATATTCAGATTACTTTTGCCAGTTCTTTGTGACAGCTTTTATGTGCTTTATTGGCAGCGCCACCCTTATATGTTACATGAACGGGTCACCACTGCATCAGCACAGAATTATTATTATTTATTTTTTTAATTCCCCAAAAAAATCGTGATACGAACTGAATCGTGGGTCAAAAATCATGATACGAACTGAATCGTGGGTCAAACATTATGATACGAATCGAATCGTGGGTTTGGTGTAACTTACAAAATGACTCATGACGAAATCTGGTGGGTACGCGTCCCCACCGTCCCCACCGAAATCGACGCCTATGGTTGGATCGTGGGCATATTTTTCTGCTGGAGGTCCTGGACTTCTTGTTCAGATACATGGATTCTATCATCAACGGATAAAAAATCAAAACCTGATGGCTTCTGCTAGAAATCTTATAATGGGCCGTGGTTTAATCTTCCATCAGGACAACAATCCAAAACAAACATCAAAATCAACACAAATATGTGTTACGGAGCACAAAATGAAGCTTCTGCCATGACCGTCCCAGTTCCCTGACCTGATGAGTGGAGTGAGCTGAGGAGAAGAAGCACCAACATGGATCTGGGAATCTGAAGGATCTGGAGAGACTGTGTGGAGGAATGGTCTCTGATCTCTTGGCAGGTGTTCCCCAAACTCATCAGGCATTATAGGAGAAAACTCAGAGCTGTTATCTTGGCAAAAGGAGATTGCAAAAAGTATTTAATAAAAGGGTGCCAATAATTGTGGCCAATATATATTACAATATATTTGTATTGCAAAACAGAATTTTTTCAAGTGTGTTGGGGTTTAGACTATTTCTCTTCTTAGACAAAACCTCTCCAGCCTTGAAAAATATCCTTTCAAAAGGAAAAGAGGATTCAGGGGAACAAAAATGCCAGTGCCAGCTGGTATAAATGAGGATACTGATGCTTCTGTTGAGCCCAGAGAGGGGAGGATTTCCTCTTTCTTGCTGGCTCCATTACCAGGAAAAGTAACAACAAGCAAACACATCAAAAAGGCCCAATCCAAATAATCTTATCTAATTAATATAACAAGACTATAATATAGCTACTATAATTCACGAGTTTACATGTTAATGAAATCTGATGTAATATTATAATGCGTATTTGGCTTGCTGTCCGGGGGGAGGGCTCCGAGCTCAGAATTCGGCCCGACCCCAGAGTACTCCCCCCATAACTTTAGAGATCATAGGTATCTATGAACGGACCCAGCCGAATGTGGGGTGAAGGGGTGGAGGTGGGTTGCTGAGAAATTAGTCATGAGACAGGAGGTAAGGAAAGGCTTTATTTATACTGGCTCCTTCTTGTGCTGATTGGATGATTACCTGAACATGCTCCTCCCGAACTTTGTTACATAAAACTTAATTTCACGAGTTTACATGTTAATGAAATCTGATCTGATGCCAGATAAACGAAGGACAGCGAGCGTAGAATGTAGCCCCCCAAAAGTGAAGGGTATGTATTAGGGATGCAAACGATTAATCGATGATCGATTAATTGTCGATAATACATTAATCGATCAAACTTATCGATCATCGATTAAGCAGGTTCATGCGCATGCGCGTGCGTGCTGCTCAACCGCGAAACACAAGCGAGCGCGTCGGAGTTATGTTTGGGACTATTTTACACCTTCATCATGACTATAAGTTTTCGTGTGCATTCGCAGCCTTTTGTTTTGTGCAAATGTAAGTTGTAATAGTTTATTATGTGTACGCCTATCTATATCTGATTTATCTCATATTGGATGCATTTGGTTAAGAATTGTTGAAGCGTGATCTTTAGCGCACGCAGCTCAAACGGCAATGCACGGCTAATAATGACTATTGGAACTGTCATATTACATAACATTATAAAGAGAACAATAGTGTAATAAAACATTGTGAAGTATTTGGGTTTAGTTGCCGTGTCGCGTTGTTCCAGGAAGAGCGCGTCCACAACATGAGTCATTCTGAATGGCACGTAACTCAAGTTCATTTATGCATTCACGTCATTTTGTGCAGATATAATTTGTAATATAATGTTTATTTTGTATATATCTGAATCTCATATAGGTTGCGCTTCTTTGAGTTAAATAACGCGCTGGCAAAGTGCTCAACGGTTATTCATTCAGCGCGCGCCGCTCAAGCAGCAATGCACGACTAATAATAACGATGATTAATTTGGGACTGTCATATTACATAACATCAGAACACTATTTTATTAAATCGTTGTGAATTCATTGGGTTTAGTTGCCGTTTTCAGTGCACGTCTAACGTAACACACTGCAAGCACGCATCTGAGGCGGCGTTGGTGACACGTTGTATTATTAGTCGTTATATTTGATTATTAAATAATTAATTTAATTTAATTATCATTCACATCGAAACATTTTACAATCCTACTAGCCCTTTATTTGGATTAAAAGCCATTCTCATTCATTTGGTGAGTAACATAGCGTTTTTAACAAACCCTGTCATGCTGTTGGCCGTGCAGCAGACGCATAATTGATCGTTAATTTAAATTACGATCGATCATGGGAATTTGTGAAAATTGACATCCCTTCTATATTTGAAGTTTCCAGGTCTAGTAATCTTACGGTTACCTTTCTCAGACCAAGCATCAATAAGTGCTGCTGCTAATGTTTCAAGTTTTTCAAGTAGTTTACCAGATAGATTATTATATGTAGACTTAATATAGTTTAGGCTAAGCCTACCCATATAGATTTTTATTTAACATTTATTTTATGTTGCTTAATGTTTGCAACAGGTGAGCCAGTGCACAATTATTTTTTATGTATTTTAATTTTCTGTGCATAATTTATTTTGTTAAACTACATAAATGCCATTCTGTACCGTATCCCAACTGTTACAATAAAACATCATTTGAGCAATATAACATGCATTTTTGTTCAGTATATAAGCAATATTTAGCTTTTTACGTTAAAGACTGTTGATACCGTGAGAAATGTACATTCTCAGGAAAATAGCCGCTTATCAGTTAATCGTTAATCGATCGATAAGGTCAATCAATTAATGATTAATGAATTAATCGATAATTTGCATCCCTAGTATGTATTTACCAAGGAACAAGCTTGCCTGTTCGACTGGGAAGGCTCTCGCAACGTCCGACGGGAACTTGGATGCTCACGGCATCGGACGGATAAGCCCATTCTGCAGTTGAACTGACAGCTTGCTGACGCAAGAATTATGCGAGCGTGAATTTGTGGACGAGTTTAACCGTTCACCTAGGAGGGCTCTCGCGGCGTCCGATGGGAACTTATAGGCTCACGGCATCGGACGGGTAAGCCTCACCAGGTTGGATGGAGGGCGCCCGCTGGACTCGGTCGGGAAGGCTTGACCGGCGCTTCGAAGGGGGGACTGGGGCACGGGAAAGACCCCTCACGTCCCGACGAATGGGGAGCCCACCTGGGGACACGAGCGCGGACGTCCGGCGATGACTAAGACGGGCAGACTCTCACTGCAATTCAAACGGGAGGGCTCAACCGGCGTTTTGGAAGGGGGACGGAACCCGACCTTCGAACGGGTGAGTCATCGCTGCGTGCGAACGGGGGAGTCTGCATATGATTGAAAACGTTCCCTATGAATATTAAGCGAGCGTGCAAGCGGCGAGCCCAGATGAACGCAAGGTTTGGTGTAACGGATGGAACTGAATGAGGCGCAGCAGGTGATAATTATAATTAAGTAATTAGTTAGGGCTTGGTGAGCATTTCTGATGTAGAAACGGCTTGATCTAATATAGGTTTTGAAGGCATTCGATGACCAGCGACCGAGGGTTTTGATTTGTTGTTGGGAGAGACCTTTTTGTGTGGCTGTGGTAGCTGCTCCGATGCGGAAGGAGTGGCTGGAGAAATGCTCTGCTGAGATGCCGGATTTGATGAGGACTGCTTTAAGATGCTTTTGGAACCAGAATCTCTTAGCTGGATGGTTGGAGTCGTTAGTAAAAAGTGGGTCGAGTGGGGATTTGGACGTGGAACGTTTGTACTGCAGGTAATTAAAAAGCGCATGGAACGGTTGGATGGGAGTTTGAAGATTGAAAATATATACGAAGTGACCTCTTTTATCTTTGTCCGTTTTGCTTTGTTTAATGAAAAATGATATGGTTTCATTATCTACGACCTTGAAGGTCTGACATAGTGGGATGGATATTTGGGTCGAATAAGGAAGTGATGGTCAGTTCGGAACAGCGAAGGAAACCGAAGAATGCTAGGATGAACATAGCTTCTAACGTATAGGCGGTGTTGGTGGAGTGGTATCCAAGACGGAGTGATGAAATGCATCTGGTGAGTATATCGATTGTGATTGGTTGTCTGGTATCTGGACGCGTGGGGCGGGATCTTCGGATTCCCTTAACTAGAAGGGACGTTTGGGAGTTATTTATTGCAGGTGTAGGTTTACCGTGGATTAATTTATGGAAGAATTGAATGCCGCTTTAGGTAGCTTTTAATGGATCCGGCTTGGAGACCTTTGATACTATGAAGATGAGATATGAATAAAGTAACTGTTAAAAAGAGAAAATTCGGGAAACGACAGGTTGTGAGAGAGGTGGAATGATTTGAACGATTTCCATGCGGTGTAATACGTTAGCAGGGTTCTGGGAGAAACGGCTTGGAGGATGGATTCGATGGACGTGTCCAGGAGGGATTTTAGCGGATGGTTTATGGGAAGATCAGCTGAGAATAAGGAGGTACTGGGGGTTGGAGTGGGGTCTGCTTCTGGCGCCAGCATCCTGAATTTCTGAAAAGAGAAACGGGAGAGAGAGTCAGCGATTTGATTTTGAGCCCCTGGGATGTGTTTTGCAGTTATTAAGAACTGGTCGCATGCGGAGATCCATATGAGGCGTCTGAGGAGTGGCATGAGCGCAGGTGAGCGAGAACGACCTTTGTTGATACAGTGTACGGTTGTATCGTTGTCGCAATGGATTTGGATGCTTTTGGTTGACCATTCTTTCCCCCATAGGGAAGCTGCGACGACGATTGGGTAGAGCTCGAAAAGGGCAGAGGAGGCTGAAGACTGGGGTGTGTCTAGGAGGTGAGGGGGCCAGGGAGACGCGAACCAGGTAATAGCCGCCGAAGCCGATCGAGGGTGCTGCGTCTGTGAACAGTTTGATATCAAGGGGGAGAGAGATAAAGTCGTCGTAAAAAAAAGTTTAGCCGTTCCACTGATTGAGGAAATTAATCCATAATTTTAGCTCGTTTTTTGACTCGCCAGAAAGGATGATCCGATCTTCCAGCGCATGAACGGATGACGTGAGGGCTAGGAGATGCGTGATAAAGGGTCGGCCCTGTGGAATAATGCGCATCGCATAATTTAGGTGGCCCAGCAGCGAGAGAAGTTCGCGTTTTGAACAATCTGTGCTGTCTGTAAAATTGGATGCGATTAGGATGATGCGATCGATTTTTTCCTTAGGCAGCGAGGACTGGAATTTTACTGAGTCCAGATTGATGCCTAGGAACTCGATGGATGTAGTTGGACCCGATGTTTTCTCCTGGGGCTAACGGAATCCCTAGCTCGGCGAAAACTTTTTTCACTATGAGGAGGTGAGCCTCGGGGATGGTGTCGTGAGGTGAAATTATTAGGAAATCGTCGAGCAGGTGGAGAAGATGAGGAATTGCGTAATTATTGGAAAGGATCCAACATATGGCTTCGGAGAGCGTGTCAAAGATTTTTGGGCTGCTTTTGCAGCCGAAAGTTAAGCGCACGGCGAAATAGTACTTTTTCTGCCAGTTTACACCGAATAAGTGCCATGAATCGGGGTGGATAGGCATTACTTTAAAAGCAGAGGAGATATCTACTTTTGCAAGCCATGCACCTTGTCCAGCTATTTTAATCATGGTTATGGCTTGTTCGATATCATGATAGTGAGTGAATACTCTTCGAGAGGGATGAGACTATTGATGCTCGGATACGGAGAATTATGGGGGGCTGAAAGGTCGATTATCAAACCGCTTTTTCCCAGAGAATTTCCTGGTAGCCACGCCTATGGGGCTGATGCGAAATTTGTCGAACGGGGGGGCCTCAAAAGGACCCATCATGAAACCGGATTCAATTTCTTTTTTAATCAGCTTATTTACTACTCCAGGCTCGGCTAAGGCGGACTGAAGGGTTGGCGCAGGTAATATTTTGTTTGGATGGCTTTCTACACGGGTTTAAAGCCTTGCTTGAGACCTCTCAGTAAATAATTTGTGAAGTTGGCATCTGGGTGGTGTGATAATTCTTCGACCAGCGCGGGAAAACATTCACAGGAATCGAGAGATAGTTTTTAGCGTTTTTTATTGACAGATTTTTGACTGGGCATATGACGCGGGCGTGTGCGCCACCACAGTAATCGCAGACGTGGAGAAAACGACAGCGTTGTCTTGGGCATCTCCCTTCGTTGAAGTTCCTACAGACTTGTCTATCGGGTGCCGAGTATGGTGCTCTGATTGAAAAATCTTCTCTTGCGTGACGCGGAACGTAACTTGTGGATTTGGCATTCTGCTCTGGGAGATATTTCTGCACCCGAGGAAGACTCGGTTATGGAGATCGGTGTCCAACGGTGACTTCCCCCGTAAGACAACGCGAGCTCCTCTATGATGGAAAGATAATCGTTAAGCTCGCGCCGTCTATGGGGGAAAGATGAGCATATGATTTCTGTATAGCGGCTGAAGGCAATACATAATTCGGCCAGTGACAGTGGACGCGATGTAACCTGTGCATTATTTTTTAGAGTGACTGAAATGTCGCCGCAGTCTACTTGGCGATTGGACTCAGCTGTGGGAAGCAAGGGACAGGGAGAGAACCCAAATCAACATCTGCACCTGTGAGGATTTGGGCTCTGATGTTGTTCGTCACTGGGAGGAGGTTCTGTGGCTACTGCATTCGGAGGGGCTGGTTGAGGAGTGGCTGAGAAGAGAGAGAAAGGAGAATGCACTTGGAGTGGGTTAAAGGGAGGGAAAAAAACGGGGCTGTGGCCGTTTGCGGAGGCATCCTCGCGCGGAAGATCGGCCCCCGGGTTAGTTGGAGGAGGAATAGGAAGAGCATAGTGTGGAAGGGGAAGGGGAAGGAAATGCACCGGCGATTGACCGGCTAACGGAGGCATCCTCACGTTAGGGTAAGCACCTGACGCTTGGGAAGGAGGAAAACTGAAAGAAGTAGAAGGGAAGAAAAATGATTGGGGATCGTGTAAGAAAGTGGAACTGTCGGGATCTCGAGTGAGAGGTACCGCGATGGGAGGGGCTGGGGGAGGGGAGTTGACCTGGAGCAGGTTGACGCCCTTCCGTGACTGGTTCCGGGGCGCGGCCCAGGCTAGCGGAAGGTCTGCGACGACGTGGCGCGGGGGCGGGGGCGGGGCCCGGCGCTGCAAATGAGGAAGGAGATACTGCGGGACGAGCGATCGGGGCCCGGCGAGCCTTGCTCGTTCGAGCCGATGGGATTGGAGCTGAAACAGAAAGGGGAGAAGATTGTAAGGTGACATATAAATCAAATAATTCAGCTTTTTTTCATCCTGCGGGAGAAATTTGTATCAGAATTAATTAGGGCTTGTCTTAGCCCCTTAACTGTCCACTTCCCTATGGGAGGGATGTTTGGGGGAGCTGGAAGGTGGGAAGCCGCGGAGGAAGACGATGATGAAGATGATGAGTTCCTCGCTGGCGGTGGTGAGGGGAGTCTTCGGCGTCTTGGAGTATGCGGAGAGGATCTGGAAGGCCGACGTCCCCTGCCTAAGGATGGAGGCTCAAAGTTGTTGGCTGCTGGAGAAGAAAGAGTGCGTTTTGCGGTGGAGATGTCTCCGTGATAAAAGATTCATCGTCGGAGGGGAAGAGTTCTAACTCTGACATGACTGCACGAAGGCGGAGTCTAATGCTGAGAAATTAGTCATGAGACAGGAGGTAAGGAAAGGCTTTATTTATACTGGCTCCTTCTTGTGCTGATTGGATGATTACCTGAACATGCTCCTCCCGAACTTTGTTACATAAAACTTAATTTAATAATAACTATATACTATAACTATTCTGATATAATGTAATAATATACAGCCCTAGCACATACTGTATGAACACAATAACGACAACAATGGCAATGAGAGCTAACTCTATTACTCTCTGGACACTACTACACATGCTTCAACTACTCCTGACAACACCCACAAGGTGACGCGAGTTTCCAACCCCCTTTATCCGGAAGCGACACTCAGACTGAACCGGTGACGTATCCACACAAACCGAGGCTTTTTTCACGTTAAACAACACAAGTCTCGAATCGCGGCTTCATCTGGCACGCCCATTTCTCCTCAACACAAGCTCCGACGCCTCGGTTTCAAATGTCACATCACTAGTTATATTGTTGTGAGTAAAAGTTTTTTGCACAATCACACTGTGCAAGTGATTTTTGGCAATTTTATTACATATTGTAGCTTTAATTGTGAGAATTGGACCCTAATCTAAAGTGTGACCAGTAATTATTTTAGAAGTGTATATAGTAAACACTTGAATCATTCCTATCCAAAAAAATTACACAAACCTCACAAGTGTACAATGACTTCAGTCATTACTAGAAAGGTATCATGCTTTTCACTTTAGAATACGGTTTCAAATAGTTAGTAATTCCTCCTGAAGGATTTGGTAATATAAGTCATTATACTAGTTGGTTATTATGATCTTTACTTTAGAATGATTTATACATTATTCACATTAATTGTGAATGTAGTTATAGTATATATGTTAGTTTTATTAGTTCTCCATGAGCTCTGGATAAAAAAAGTAGCTAAGAACTACCACATTCGACTCGGCACTATTACTTATGAATTTGTTCATCAGAGTTTCTTGTTAGTTAATAGTAGTTATTAGTGTTAATGTTGCATTACTCATTTGTTCCTGTGAAGTTATTCATTAATGACAGATCAGAATTCTAAAGTGTTACCGGGGTTAGGGTTTGTTGTTGGTAAAAAAGGATGGTTAACTCCAATTCTTGGAGACTTTTGTACCTGTCAAAAGTTCGGAAACATTATGTTTTTTTTTAATGTTTTTGAAATAAGTCTCTTCTGCTCAAGGCTGCATTTATTTAATAATAATAAAAAAGTAACATTGTGAAATATTACAAATAAAAATAAGTATCAGAATCATAAATATGTATCGGTAGAATCCCGGGAGTATTTTCAAATGTCCGTGCTTCCCTCCCTCATGTCCTCCTGTGATGAGAGATTTATGTATTTTTCAAAATTCGCATACTATCCGTCCTAAATAGTATTCGAAAGTAGTATTAGTATGTCCCAAATCGTAGTATGTTGAAATAAGTGTTCAAAAGAGACCCGGATGGTCTACTATTTCCGGCTAATATTGCCCACAACCCATCGCGCGTTGGACGAGGATTCGGTTCGAACTACAAACACGAGTGAAAGGTGTTAAAAAAAAACTACAGACACGCGAGTCAGGCGTTGTGTAGAGAGGTTTAGATAAAGGGGGTTTGAGTGATTAATTATCAGTATCTAACCTGACACAAATTTATTTATTCAATATTGTATCTGCAGCAGCATTGTGAACTTTTGTAAAGATACGTTTAGCCATTAACTTTTAAATGCATCATTACATTCAAATTGCAAGCACATGAGGAGAGTCTCTGCATGAAAGACCCGCGACTGGCAGATGAACGTGCTACTTACATTTCTCTCCGACACGGTAGGAAATGAAATAAGATTGAATGGAGGCAAGATGATTGACAGGGCAGTTTACTGACAGGATGCACGCGACAGATCTGTCCATTAAAGATGAGGAAGAAGTATGACCCAAAGCTTGCCTACTCTTTTGCTACACACTCAAAAGTATGTACTTTTTCTTCACAAAAAGAGTACATACTTTTAGGGCGTAGTATTGGGATGCAGCCTAGGTCAAAAACACAGAACTGAACACAACGACTCGGAACGGACTCGGGAACTTCTCTCACTGAGAGATACTGTTTTTTTTATGTAGTGTATTTACATTAAGGTGAAAAATTACTTTAATCATATATAACAAAACAATGTATGTACAGCTTAAGTAATTTTACTGGAGAAATCCGGTTATATCTACTGAATTTAATTAAGTTATAATCAGTAATCTTAAATCATTTAGTTCATCTCAACAAACCCAGTCATTGTAGATATTACCACATGAAGTAACATTTCTAAGTTGAACTGACTAAAACATTGTTTTAGTTTTTGTTGTTGTTTTTTCAGTGTAGACTAATTCTTGTGATCTGAAAAGTGTTGTACATTATTTGTATTAGATTGCATATTGCAAGTCGCAGCAGCAAATGATTAAGCCAGCAACATTATTTCTGCTTAAAATGACATTAGCAGTTTCTGGCTAAATGTTTTTAATTAAAGTGTAAAGATACCGTCGGGGCAGTCTGACCAATCAAAAGAAAAGGTATGAATGAAATATTGAAGCCATAAACCGATTTAAAAACCACACACAAATAAAAAAGATTGAGATAATTTTCTGTGTCAAAGCAAACACTTATATTACTACAGTAATATTTACCATGTCTGGATGACCTTCTGTATATTGCAGGAACAAGACTTCCCTAGTCAGGCAGTGCATAGAGCAAACTTCACCGCACTTCACCTCGCCTTTAAGAGCACGGCTGAATTTAGTTCGACACTAGTTAGGATCTTTCTGCCAAAAATTTAATTAATTCTCTCTCTGTGATTTTGGGGTTGTTCATGGTCTGCCCATGGATAACATGGGATGTATGTGAGATGCTGATCTAAGCAATTTGTGATCCTTTTTAATTTTTACACAAGATTTTGTGTGCCCTATCTTTGTGAATGTGATTTATTGCATACATTAAGCAACCCTTTCAGCAAGTCACTGATTGTTTACAGACAGAAGTTTGTGCATAAGTTCTTGCTTTGGGAACACTTAACACTTGTTAGATATACTGTAGAAAAACTTTAGAACTACAACATATATATAGATTGTTGTGTAAATCGATGATTTGCTCGTGTGGATGTAGAACGTCTCAGGTTACGTATGTAACCATAGTTCCCTGAGAAAGGGAACGAGACGATGCGTCGATGACGCTTTGGGAACGCGTACAGCGTGAACGAATCTGAAGCAGCTGTGTCAACTTAGTCCAAAGTAATGAATGAACGAGCGCCACGTGCGGGTGAATTGGGCCCCCTCAGAGGCCAAACCCATAGTTTCCATATCTCTGGTCGGGGGTGAAATATTGTGCCCCCGGCCTGAGACAGAAGGTCTCAACCCCAAATTTGAGCCTCAACCCCCAATTTCCGCATATGAGCGAGAACAACACCTCGGTGCCGAACCGCTAACTGCTCTGATTCCGCTAGAATCAGCCAGTCGTCTATGTAGTTCAGAATACGTATGCCCTGCAGCCTAAGCGGGGCCAGAGCTGCATCTACGCATTTCGTGAACGTGCGGGGTGATAGTGCTAGACCGAACGGAAGTACCCGATACTGGTATTCTTTGCCCCCGAAAGAAAAACCTCAGGAACTTCCTGTGCTGAGGGAGGATGGAGATATGGAAGTAAGCATCTTTCAGATCTATTGTAACAAACCAGTCCTCGGATCTGATTTGAGTCACAATCTGCTTGAGTGTCAGCATCTTGAACTTGAGTTTCTGTACTGTACGATTCAACAGACGAAGATCTAAAATGGGACGCAACCCCCCCATCCTTTTTTTGGAACGATGAAATAGCGGCTGTAAAAAGCCGATTCCCTGTCGGGTGGATACACCTGCTCTGTAGTCTTCTTGGCTAACAGAGCTTCCACCTCTTGCTCCATCACCAGAGCCTGCTCGGGAAGCACTAACGTGAGCAACACCCCCGTTGTAGCGAGGAGGACGAGAAACGAACTGGATTCTGTACAATATGCAGGACCCATCGAGAAATATTTGGCAGAATCTTCCACTCTGACAAAATCTACTAAGGGAACCAGCCCCTCGGGGCTGGTCTCTGGTGTAACTGAGACACTCAGCTCGGGGACCTGAAACATACCGGCAGGAACTACCCGAACTGACTGTTTTTGAACCCCCCCCTCAGAAGGTTCATGTCCGACGCAATGTCGCGTCAACATTGCGCCAGACATTCGCTGGGAACCACTGCGCCCCGAAGCACCAAGGGTGGCGGGGTTGGCAGAATGGTCCCCTGAGGACACCGAGGTGGAACGGACCACCGTATACTGAGGTGTGACCCGCTGCACCCCGGGTGGGGCTGCCCTCACTGGTCTGACGCCATTGGCGTCAGGACCTTTTCTTTTGAGCCTTCTTAGCCTGAAGAACGGTCCTCAGATCCGGCTTAGGCTTAGAAGACTTCGACTGAGAGTGTTGCGTCTGCTTCCAGTATTTTTGCGGAGGTGCACGAGACGCAACACTCTCCTTTTGCTGACCTCTATTGAGGAGCCTGACAGCTGGGGCTGCTCACGCACAGCAGCCCCAGGGGGTTGGACTCGGCGAGGGAGAAATTTCTTCGAAAGAGTCGCCGAAGAGACCAGAAGGCTCGACAGGAGCATCCAGCAGAAAAGAACGATCTTTGTCCTTTAAATCTGCTAGATTCAGCCAGAGGTGCCTCTCAGTGGCTACAAGGGCTGCCATAGACCGCCCGATTGCTCTGGCGGTCTCCTTAGTAGCCCTGAGAGATAAATCTGTGGCCCGATGAAGTTCTCGAACCTCCTCGGGACCAACTCCCTCACTTTTATCCAAATCCCCCAGCAGCTCAGCCTGATATGCCTGGAGCAGTGCCCATAGTGTGCAGACACGCTCCAGCCTGACCTGCTGCCGTATATGCTTTGCCCACTTATGTAGATGTCGTTTTTAATGGCTTAGTGGGCAAAGCCGAGGTCTTCAGAGACGATGCTGAACCGGGTTGACAGATAACTCGCGAGCGTCTGTTCAGCCCGGGGCATCGACTCATAACCGTGCTCTCTCAGCCCTCTAATCCCCGAATAAATATGCACTTGAGGGACTAAACAGCCGAGAAGTATATGGTTTATCCCATGATCTAGACAGCTCACTGTGAAGATCAGGAAAAAATGGAAGACCTCGTGGTGGAACTGAAACATTAGATGGTAAGAAGCGCTCGTCTAATTTGCTTTTCGGAGCCTTTTTCTCGGGCTGGCCATTCAATATGTAATTTATCCACAGCACGAGTTATCACTTCCACCAGCTCCTCATATGTTGGAGAAGAGGATGGCGAGTCCCCTTCTCCAGTGATTGTGTCACTGCCAATGCTTAGTACATCTACCTCCTCGGAGCTAGAGCACTGAAGCATTGGGCTCTCTACCCCGGGCGGAAGAAGCCGCAGAGCGGGCTTCCGACACCGGAGAGTGTCCAAAAATCTGGAAAAAGCTGGATCTCCCAGGACAGGAAGGAGATAAGGTCCTCGGACCCGTCTCCAACCCCCAGGAATGCATTCTCCGTGTTGCCTCGGCAACAGCGGGTCCTGCACCCTGAGGATCGCGAGCCTGACCACTCTCCTCAAAGAGTGACAGACGGGAGCGGAGCATGCGAAGCGGAAGCTTCTCACAATGCTGGCAGTCAGCCCCCTCGAAGGCTGACACCCGCATTGCTCCACTCCCAAACACATTACACAAAGCTCGTGTGTGTCCCCCACCCGTTAAATAACGCGGGCAAGGAGAAGCACACAGCCTGTATAATTGTTTCGCCATTTCTCCTAAGATATATATATAAATATAAATCACAGACTGGTAAATAGACAGACAGTCAGACACAGATTGTTTTGCTGAGGCAAAAAAAGCTGAAGTGCCGGTTTCACCGTATGCGCTTATGTATCTTCCTGGTCATGATGTCACCCGCACGTGGCGCTCGTATCATTCATTACTTTGGACTAAGTTGACACAGCTGCTTCAGATTCGTTCACGCTGTACACGTTCCCAAAGCGTCATCGACGCATCGCGAGTTCCTTCGTTAAAGGGAACACCAGCAAGGTCTGCATGAATGTTTATGTAACCTGTGGAGCTATCATTGCAGAATGCTTTAAACGTGTGATCTCCTGCTAAACCAACGCAGAGCTTTTGGATAATACTGCCAGGTAACACTAAAAGACATTATTATCTGTGTTAAACTAGGTTACATTTTATTAAACAAAGGTAACATGATTTCCATATATCTGCCTGCCATCTTTCTGTATGTCTGCTTCTCTGTGTTTTCAGCAGTTAAACAGAGTGAACTAGTTAGATCTTCGAGAACAAGATCATGTTTTTCAAAATAACTCTTAAAAATGTATAATTGAAACAAGAAAAATTTAATTATATTCAAACTGTTAGTGACCAAGCATCAACAATTCAAAACACATGAGAAATATTTTGGAAAGTTGCCGTTATTCGTCACATTCTTGAGGCAGACCATTGCACTGGTTTTATTGAGTCAGGTGGCCTACACTCAATGGGCACTTTATTAGCCATATCTTTCTGATACTGGGTGTCAGCCTGATTCATCTTTTTTTGGCGTGGATTCAACAAGGCACTGGAAAGATTCACAGTTACAGCAGAATTTTTTGACTACACATGCAAAAAAAACACCTTTCCAAAATAACAACAAGAGCACAAGGAAAGGCAACATAAACTATTGTAATGGGGTGAATTAGGATGCAATTCATATAACATTACACTGTGAATGTTTGTGATGTTCATTTGCTGTATAATATGTCAATGAAGATTCAGGGAGCAAAAACATTGAAAAAAAACTTGTTCTGTAATCGTCGCAAGTGCCTCTTGCATTCGTAATGCGAAGTGTTGGTTCAGAAGGACAGTGGTTTTCTCAGTTGGTCACTATAACGGCCATGACCTCACCTCACCACTGGCTCTGATATAAAAAATAAAAAAAATAAAAAAATAAAAAGACATTACCTCATGCAGGAAAGGACACATGCACATCTTTCAACTTCCTCTGATTCTACAGTGAAACGAGGCCAACAGCTGGAAATAGGCTGAAAAATCTGCCTTTTCTTCTATAACTTCAGATGTCTCTCATTATCAATGCACACACAGAAGATGGAGCTCACTTGTATATAGTTGTTTGTTTGTTTTGTTATTTTGTTTTTCACAGACATTGTGCAGGACAAATTCCAGGAAATAAGCACTTACAATCATTCCAAGATCAATTCACTTGAATAATATTATATTTCTAAATCTGATGTTTGGTTTTAACTGAACATCTTGACAATAGCTTGTTCCCTCAATCAATATTCCTTAAATATTAAACGCCATATAGTCCAAAATTAGAAATCCAAAAGGTACAACTATCTATCTTTTCATTTTTAAATTTTTAGACATTGACGTAATTATTGTGCACCAGAGAGGACTCTAAAGTGTTGTTCCATTTGTCATGTTTGATATGATATAATAATAATAATTAATATATGATAAATAAATAAAAACACATTTGAATAATTGAATTTATTATCTTAGTATCTAGAAACATTATTTTCCAAGAAGTGTATCATATGATCAGAGAACATCAGACATAACATAACAGCATTCAATGACTAGACATGTTACCTAAATAACTGAATATTTAAATCATCCACAAAATTATATTTCCTCCCATAACAATAATACATTACGTCAGTAAATTAGTCAAGAAATATAATAGCGACATGCATTTCTTTTAAAACTTGTCAGTCCTCTTTGCATTAGATTATAGGGAATACATCACGGCAAATCTATATAGGTTGCACGCCATAAATCAGAGTGCAAAAATATAGGGAATAAAACTGTTCCCTTGGAATCCGGACAGCACTACAAAATGGCTGATGCATATAGTGGGAAATAGGGAACGAATGTGGATGCAGAACATGTCTGTTGGCATACATGCAGTTTCTGCCCTATGATGACTTAAAATGTGCTTTAACAAACAAGTGTAGAGACATGACACTAAGTGTTTAAATATATGGACATGTGAAGCTCTGTCTTATACTTTATGGATGGCATAATACTCCTCAATGTTAGAGTCCTCGATCTTCAGGCTGCATGGATGTTCTCAAAGGTCCATTATTAAATGCACAAAGCACAAAGAGATTTGTGTTACACTCCAGGACCCAGCGCCCTCATCTTCATCCCTGAAAACAGACCCATTGTCTGGGAACCGCTTGGACAGTTTCGGGCCCGGACAAAGACAAGATTCTTGTGCAGAGCGAGTAGATCTTGGAAACAGGTGAATAACAAGGTAGTGACAGACGATTCAACTCATCACCTCATCATTGAGGTTCTGTAACTGTCTGTGTTTCATACTAGACAACTCAACAAAGATGGCACAGTAAGTTTGTTCAGTGCATTTTAGTTACAACCAGAAAAAAACACGGAATATAGATAAAAAACTCATTTATATTTTTAACAATTATTTTTTTTATACTGTTTTTATTGGTTAATAAAAAAACACCCTCCAGCAAACAACAGAGAGTGGCACACTTAGAAAATAAGTCTTAAGAGAACATGAGCTCATACATCATGTAAACACATGAACTGAAATGTTTGCAAAAATATATTGAAACACTGAAGAGAATCTTTAATTATTAGTAAAAAACACAATACTAATAATAACAACATAATTTTACACGCACGGTTATAAACATATATATAGATGTGCTCATTAGAAATAATGTAATACTTGCAATTCTTCAAAACTGGTTGAATAAACTGGGTAACCACCACCAAACAAAAGAGAGCACAGCAAATACATTTGAATGGCAAAGCGACAGATCTCACTGCACATTGTCTTGTACTGTGTCGCCCGCATTTTCTGTTCAAAAAGAGTACGTTTGTTCCACATAATTCTGTTTGTCAAAGC